>OX454272.1:1354381-1652263 GCA_949715065.1 Periphyllus acericola | reverse complement strand
CGACAGATTTTTGGAAGAAAATTTGGGTCGCGGTCCTATAAACATTGAGAACTACTGGACTATTGCATTAATACGTTTTTCATTTAACGAATTGTTGTGTACGAATGAGTCATGTTCCACCAGTAGCCTCTAGCCTACAATAATTCCGATCACTGCAGTAACATGAGTACTTATCGATGTACATTATTTTTTCCATCGGTGGTCTACCCTTGGGTCTAAGGTTTATCACAACAACAAATACGAAAATGCAGGCACGTCCCTGCCCATTTACCGCGGTACATCACCGCGGGGTAACTAGATATTCGCATTGCTCTGCGCCGTGTGAGATAATGCGTAATCGTTATTGTTGACGCGGTCGCGTGTTGTGTTCAATCGCGCGGGGGGGGGGGGTGTCAAATTTTGTCCCCGAAACGTCATGAATGATGTCACACTCGGTGTAAAATATGCACCGTCTCCCAAACGCAGGTCATCGCGGTGAGTTCGCAGTAAAATCGTAGCAAATGTTGTGCAAATGTTTATACTAGCAGCACAATCGGCGCCGTACTACGATTTTACTTGTTGCCACGAGTTTACTTACCGTGACGACCAAATCGTTGTTATGGAAAAGCGCATTCAACTCATTTGCGTGTTGAGCGTTTGACTGCAGCACATCCGTGTGCCAATGACTCCGTGTACGGCGTGCAGGATACCTGCTCGACGATTATTATTATTAGAATTGAGAACATCATCGTTACGCTACGTGTTCGGTGCCGGACACACGGGCGTTTGGTGGGAGGTTCGCGGGCTCCGATAGTTTATTGTTTCCTATACCGATTTAACCGCGCTTTTCCATTCCAATAGAATACCGTCACCCTGTACGCGCTGCATATGCGACATAATATGTCTTTTTTCGTTGGAAATCAACGATTTCCGTAAAATATTATGTTCATGACGATAAACCAACCGAGACAAAAATGGTATTTTAAACGATTAGAAGAAGATACCCGACAGGTGGCACGTTCAGGTGAGTGAGTTAGCGGGTTACACGTGACTAGAAACTATATCTCCGTGCACGTAGTCAAATATTGTTTGACAGCGATTTCATAAAATATACGTTCAGTGTATTTTTATACTACATGCAGTATCGTCCTCTAGCAGAAAACGGCACCTAATGTGTAATATGAAATTTCAAATTTTCAGACCATTACGAAAATATTAAATAGGGGGATGAAAAACGTTTCTCCTCCGTACCGACCCCTCGACTTCGACCCCATACAAGTACCTACTCGTACGTATTGTATTGTGCACACAAACCCAATGCCAGGTACCTACCGCACATGGTTACGACACGGTCGTCGGAGTGGTGGCGACGAGACGTTACAGCTGATTCGCTCCCGGATTCGTTGGATAAAGTTCCTATGCGGAACATCAGCTATATGTGCACGGCTAAGATGGTGCTTTCAAAATATCCCGACGGGAAAATCACCGTGCACACATCATGTAATAACATTTTTACCGTAAACATCATGCGTGCGTCGTGGGGGGGGGCATAAAATTCGACGTGTCCCCACGCACGCGCAACCATAGTTTAAAATAATTGGTATATTCGCCAATAATAATAATAATAATAACAACACTTGAAAACGACGACCGCGCGGACGTGCGATTCGGACGATCGTACGTATAGCATGTACACATGTGTGTACACGTGTTTATTATATAGGATGTGTTCGTGACGTTTGCGTGTGCGGCGCGCGCGTCATTAGCAGGGGGCCATTACGCCGACGACGGACCTCGCGGGCGTTTTTTTTTTTCCTTCCTTTTCTAATCGCAGTCGCATGTGAAAAATAATAACGACGACGACGACGACGACGACAATATAATAAATAATAATACCCGCGTACGTGCGCGTCCGTCGTCGGCCGACCGACCGACCGACCGCGTGTCCGCATCGCAAGCAAAGTCTTACGGTACATAATACATAGTTATGTACGCAGTGTTCAACCCGTTCCTCTCAGACGGAATTCGTTCTGTTCGTCGTCCTTTTTTTTTAGAAAAAAAATAAAATAAAAAAATATGAAAATCGGAACTCGAAAGGAACGGAAAATTTCGTTATTTTCCCTTGAACTTGGGACTCTTTTTTTATATAAAGGAATCGGTTCAACGTGCCGTTCTTTAAGAATGAATTCGTTCCTTCCAAACACTGTCCATGCGTACAATACGTGTTATTTTGTTACTTATGTACAAGAGCGTGCATACGTAGGTTTACTGCGGCAGGATCTTTCGAACTGTAAACATGTACGTGTGACAGTGTTAAGAGGAGTTCCGACGTCTAACGGGCGCTTTAGTCTCATATTATACCAATACATCGCGTTGTATCGAGTTTTCAAGTCTCCCACTCGAATATTTTTGACGTTCACGAGGGGGTATAAAGTAAAAAAATAATCGACCGTAAATATATATATATATACATATAATTGTACGGATTGCAGGTTTAAGCTTTCGTTGGTTGATGCGATAATATTTCCTTTTTCGGATATACCTACAGTATAATGTATTGAAGGCAAGGAAATATATTGTCATAAATAATGCTTCTATGTTTTTTTCTATCGTCGTAATATTCGTTATATTATGTTTTTCTCGTATACATGATATAACTCTCAGTGCATTTATCATCACAGTTCATGGAACGGACCGGCATACTTAATCGCATTATTATGTTCGTTACCTGTAAGATGATTTCCAACCACCATCTTGATATTTGTTATTTTTCAAGTAAAGCCCCCAACGCCTTAACCTCAATAATCGTTAAATGCCTACGTCCATCGGTATACATTGGACGATTTCATTTCCGACCAACTGTACCGTAAGTTCATATAAATATGTAACAGTCTTAACTTTCAATCTCTCCCTTTGTAACAGACATTCACCACCCTAACTTACAGGTTTACGATAGTTTAATTCCACGTATGACGTAGTGCAGTCGTATTCTTCTGGTACTCGGCTTCATGGACTGTATCGTTAAGTCGTGTACGCCGCATATGGTTATTATATAAATTATATAAGAAATATTGTTATTTAATCGATCATTTGTCCGGTTACTGAAGTCTGAAATAATAGCAATAGTACATATTAAATACTTACTTTTTAAAATATTTAAATACTCTTTGTCTCTTTAAATGTATAATTTCACAAATATTCACATATAGAGACACCTATATAATATAATCGGGTTCAACAAATAGTTCTTATCGCGTTTAGTAAACGTAAAATCATAAATGACAAATTAAAATTACCTTTCTTGTCAACGGACATTAATTGGACAAATTCGTTTGACCGTATGAATATTTTTGAATACGCATTCTTAAGATGTTTGAAATTGTTTAACATCATGTCGGTGTAATTTTTCAACGGACATTCGTCATAGTTCATTTCTAACAAACCGGTCTCTTAACATCCTAATTTGACATAAAAACAATTAATTACTCGTGAACTCGAGAAAATAAAAAATAAACAGGTTATCTCTTTGACTTTATACAATATAATTTCTTAATATATTTTTAATTAATATATTATGTGTACATTCTTAAGTAAATACTTGTTAGCCAATACGCATAATATATACGTCCATACTTGTAATTATTATTTATTTGTTATAAACGTGTACCTACGCATACCTATATACCGTGATAAAAATGTCTTAATACCGACTGTATACATTATTTACATGTTGCGGTAAACTAGATCAATCACCTTGTTTTACGCGCAATCTAGGAACAGTATCGATTTTTATTATTTTTCAAACATTCTCCACGCTCGGACTGATCGGATCGAATCATGAAAAAAAATCGGCTCTTTATAATGTATAACGCGTGGATAATATAGCTGTATGTAACTCACGAGTGTATTGATTTCACAATAATCCAATGTTTCAAACCATGTAGCGTAATTGGCTTTCTAAAGATAACCCAAATTCTATAAACAGCGTAGATTGTACGCATTGGTTGGTGTTTGACAAAAATTATTATTTTTTTTTTTAGGAATATTTAATATTTGGTGCATTAATGCGTTAACGTTTTACTTTGAAATATGAATGAAAAATATTTCTTGTACGTCAGACGAACGTGGTATAAAACAGAAGTCGTTGCAGCATACGCTTCCTGAAATTCATCGACGTCTAACATCTACGATTATTATTGTTCAACGTTATAATATGTAATTGTAATTGCTACCGTCGATTTAAAATGCAAGCACTCGATAAGCTAGTTGAGGACTGATATTACAAAACCAAGTCAAATACTTACTTATCTATGGTTTTATCTTTACGAAATATCTGAAGAAACTCGCCGCATATACAGTGTACATTATACTTATAACTAGGGCTGTGAAGTTGATGATCTAAAAAACATTAAAAAATGACAAAAAAATGCAAATATGACGTAAAAATGACAAAAAATGTCCTAAAAAAAATGACCTAAAAAATTACAAATATTTGTTTTAAATTAACAAAAATACAATTGTTTTTAAATATTTTACTATAAAATTCTATATTAATTTATCAAAGCTTACCAATATATCAAAATATGACGTAGAAATGACAAAAAATGCCAAATAAAAATTAGTTATTCAGTTCCACATGCTAATGAACACATTTGTGGCCAGAAGAGCATTGTCTAAAACGTTCCAAAAAAAAATGCAAAATGCATCAACTTCCGAGCCCTACTTATAACATATTAACGGAGATAACGACAAATACAATATGCAACGTTGAAAGTGTTGAATGCGCTAGCCTATAGTTTGGTGATTTTAACTATAACATTTCGAGATTACTGAAAGTAATACGTCCTTTGTTCATGTAGCTGTATGGTTTTAATTATGAAGCCAACGTGCCGTTTATTTTTTGGGTAGCTTATGTGAATTCCACCGACCCGTCGCACTGCAGTCTTAAATATTGTTACATACAATACTCTTCACTCTGTGTATGCGCGTGTGTGTTATGTTTTATTTTATATTAGTCATTTATTGAAAAACTGTGATTACTGTTTCAAACACGCTACGCGTTAATGATGAAAAGTCGTTTTAAAAACGATTTTTTTTTTCATGCGAATAATTCGACACAAAACATCATACATACGAGTAGAGTATGCCAAAGACCGTTTTCTGAAACGTGTGAAGTGTGTATTGTGTACCGTACAAGTGATCATTTACACGAGATGCACGTATTCGTTTATGCAACTAATTATTCCGAACGAAAAATTTATTAATGCGCATAATAATTGCGACCTCAGGCGTCGTCGTCCCGTGAGCGCTCGGAAGTCGCTACGAATTTCCCAGAAACACATCTGGCGTGCGTTTTTCTTAAAACTCGTGAAATATAAATAATGTATAACGATCCCTCCCCCCCACGTCGATACTTACAATATAATATAATAATAATAATAATAATAATAATAATAATAATAATAATAATAATAATAATAATAATAATAATAATAATAATAATAATAATAATAATAATAATAATAATAATTACAAAATCATTATTCCGTGTACACCGTATTACACCGTATGTAAAGAAACGTATTAAATCGTGTTTTGTAGTTCACGATTGCGCGCACTGCAGCTATATACGTTACGGTGAAAGACGATAGTATTGGTAAATGTTGTAAGAAAGAGTGTTTTAAATTCAAATTGTCTATTTTCTCCTTTAACTTACGATTAATCTCATAATTTTCATTGCAATAGACAAAACACAAGTGCCTACTATGTGAATGCACATGGTATTGAATATAGGCGGTACAAATATCAATACGATTGTGACACTTGTTTATAATATTTTCGATCGCATCAAATTTTTTTTCCTGGTCCTCCATACTTAGTAATTTTAAAACTATTGTAACTTTAATGTTGTGATTGCAGACATTTGCCGATAAATTACGTCATTTACCACGTTGACGTCTTTCGCCGTAACATATATATATTACTTGTACGAGCAATTAACAACTATAAACGTGGCACCGGCGCGTATACAATATACAATATACATATTGTAATAAAGGCAGTACCCGTGCATAGTGTGTGCCGTGCCTGTTATGGGTCGTATAGAACATATTATAGCCCGAAATATCCCATCATTTCAGAATCAATTCATCATATTTCGTAAATGAACTCTTCTAATACCCCGCGGCGTCCGTGTACGACGGCACGGCACATGACATTATTCGGTGTATTAAAAAGAGAGAAAATTAATAATAATAATAAAACGAAAAAAGAAAAAAAAAATTACTAAAGATCGTACACGTACGCGCGCACAATCGGTTCCATTTACGGACGATTCGGTCGAATAGAAGAAACTAGTCTTAACGCCGTCTAAGTGAAATGATCGACCACCCACGTCCAAACATGTGAGTGTGTATGATGTGTATATGTGTGATTTGTTTGTGGGGTGTGTGTGTGTGTGTGTGTGCCCTGGGTAGGGTTCTCTAAACTCTGCATGTGTGTATGTGTATATATATTATAAATACATCTCACTCTTTTACACTGCACATATGATATATAAATATAAAAACGTGTGATAATTACTGTACATACTGCGCTATATAACGTATACGCGCAGTGCGTGTACATCCATATAGCCATCATCATGCAGTCGCCTGCATCAACGTCGCCTATTGTCCAACTGCAGCAGCAGCAGCACCACCATATTCTATATATTATTATAATGCGTTACACGTGTATATGTATACGACAAATCCACGGTGTACATTTATCATCATCACTCGGGAACACGGTTTTCTAATGGACGCGTATAAATATCGTATACATGCGTGCGTGCACGACCCCGGGGTAACACACGCATATTATACACATCGTATAAGACGCGTAACCCAAAATTAATGACATTTGTGCCGTATATACTATTTTATATTTTTATAACTCCACTTCGTATGTGTATGTGTACGGGTGTGCGTACGTCTACCCTCTCCCTTCGCGTAAGCAATAAGAATTAAAAAACAGACGTGTACATTTCACGCACGTATATTGTGTACATATATATATATATATATATATATACACACGAGTTCAAGACAAGTGTATGATATATGTTTTAATATAATGTGTCACGCATGAATAAAATAATTATAAAATAATTGAATTCGAAAATCCCACTAAATTGAAAAATCGTTTTGAAAAAAATATTGTATGAACGGTGCGGGTTAAATAATATATTGATTTGAAAAAATAGCCGTTTGGTTTTTTAGTTCATTTTTTCCTATGTAGTTGTAGTATATCCTCACCAAAAGTCCTACAGTTGTACGCATGAATACAAAGAGCAGATACCAATCATGCGAAGTCACACAACTCCTACAGGGGGCCGCCAATAACTGTTGAATGATATTTTGTATAATACTGCGTAGAAATTAATTTACATTTAGTTTAGGTATATTACGTACCGTTATTAATTTGTACCAGCGCGACATAAATATAGGATATTTAAAACTACATACAAGCGTAGAACTTATTGATCTGTTGTCTGGTGATAATCTATAAGATTTCAAGAAAATGCCCGTGATACACTTTGGATTCCCATGAAATCTGGAAGTCCAGAATTATCAAAACAAACGATATCCATTTTACTTGCCTCTACTTCAACTTATCTATGCGAATCAGCATTTTCAGTTCTAGCGATAATAAAAAACAAGTTTCGGTCCAGATTGAATGTCGAAGATGATTTAAGAGTATAGTATAGTCTCAAATATAAAATCCAAATTATAGTCAATCGTACCTAATATTCAAGCACAAGTCACTCGTTAGATGATTTGTCATTTTATAATTTTGAAACTATTAAAACATTGATAATGGTTAACATGTTAATTTCATTTTTCTTTTATTGTATTTATATTTATATTTTGGATTAGTTAAATGAAAAAAATATCAAATTGCCAAAAATTAACGATGTCGTTTGTACGAGTCTTGTATAATGGTGGTAAAAGTCTCATCGAAACGAATAAATTTGGCGCCATCATGGACCAAAAAAGGGCACCGATCAGTGATCGGATAGATACCATTTTCCCAGAGAGATGAAAACGCGGAATTCGAATATGAGAACTACGTAGCACAAACGCCACCACGATCGTGCGTTGTCAATTAATCATTACAAGTTATTATAGTTTATTGCTTATTACGCATACGGTTTAAAAATAATCAAGCCCTGCACATTTCGAGAGACCAAAGTCGGCTGCTGCGGGCTTTCCCGTTCCGCGATGATGCACGACGCGCCGTAAATGATGCGATTTCGACATTTCGTACTGCGTTATACAGCGTGCCGCGCACCGTTCGAGGAAGGACCCGCGAGACAGGATTTGCTTCAAGTCGTATACGATAGCGCGTGTGTTGGACACAGATATTACACAGACTCCGATACTCCGCTGCAACCGTGGACCTAACCGGACCGAACGTCGATATTCGAATGCCGTGTTTTCGATTCTTAACGTTCCGATTACGTCCGGGACATGATTAGACGACTTTACCTTGTTGCTCTGCTGGTTGATTTGCCGTGCAACAATCGTTTATTAACAATTTTATGTGTAGCGGACCTCTAAATATACGTACAGCGCACGTGAAGTCATTACGCGTGGTCGCGGCTGGAAGTCGTGTGATGCATGCAACTGCAGCGGCGCGTTTTCAAATCTCATTTCAGGACATGGCGACTGGGGCGGGCGGCGCGTTAGAACGGCTCTGATGGAAAAAAAAGTAAATTAACGATAAAAACGATATCACTTGATATACACGTAATATGCGTATATACGCGCGCGCGTAAACGTGAAAGCCGACGGCACGAGATCAATTGATATACATGTTTATTTACTCCGACTTGTCCGTAAAGTATATTATTATACGCGTAGTTCGTTCGGTGTTTCGCAGTGCTGGGGACGTCGTCGTCGGAATAACCTCTTGCCGGGTCCCTCTCCCCCGTTATTTCGTGTGCGATCCAATCGAGTTCATGTCGGATGATGTCAGACGAACGATGTATAATATGTCGTTCACGGATGTAGAAGAAGCGGATATCAACGGTGGATACGAACGGTGTACCGACCATAATTATTCTTCAGTGGTTGAAATCATAATAACATCCGTTATCTATTCGCGTAGGACGTATAACGTATATGTTACGCCGAATTCGTGAAATCAGCAGCAAACGCCCGCCGTCAACGACGGATATGTGAATCGGTAATTTACCAACCGATTTCGTGAACTAAAGGCCAGATCGTTTTGATACAGGGGGGAAAATAGGGGCAGATGCTTCGGGGGATAACGTTTAAGGGATGGTCGATACAATTGAAGATCATCTGTATATTAAAAGGTCTATGATATCGGATTGTAAAAATAATGAGTTCCGTTTTTATTATCTACTGTCAATTTACGTAGATTAAATTTAAAGATTGAATAATAAATGTAAGATTTTAATTTCATTAAATTATTTTTTATTTCAAAATTGTCATATAAGTACGTCACAAATAGAAATCCAAGACGGTGAAGACAAAGGTCGTTGAGATCTCATTTGGGATTTCATGCCAGTCATTGAAATATTGTACCAAAGGTTATATAATCAAATAAATATTTTATTATACATCTTATGTGTTTAAGAATATTAATTACCTAATGCATTAAAGGTCTGGCCGATTTTTTGAAGTCGGCCATTACACGAATTTCGCGTAATATATAGTATAGTATGCAGTCATTCATTCATTCGGTTTTTTGCTGATGTTGAATATGCCTTGCTAACATTATATATTACCATTAATAATATTATAACGTACATTATTCACCATAAAGTATAAATGCATACGTAAGCTGTAAACATCTATGTCTCTGGTGGGTTGCACCAGTGCTAAGATCATAAGATTCTATTAATACTCTGTAATAAAGATACTACGAAAATAATGTTCTATAAACATAAATTATTCGCGTAAATAGCACTCCCAAATGTCTTATAGATGACTTGTGTATTCTCTATTTCAACGATATTATACATTACACGTATTTAATATTTATTTATTTATTTTTTTTTTGAGATACGTCTTCTAAGTTTTTGAGTAAGTTTATCATTTCGGCTGTGATATATATTATATAATTCCAAAAATAAAAAAAAAATGGGCAAGGTCTTAACTCATGGATTTTACTATAGTTGACTTTAATGAATATAATATCACGATTATTAATAGTTTCTTCATTTCTTCATGGTTATGGCTGTGTGCCCATGGCGTCGGTGTGAGTGAATTTTACTCACAGATATTAAATGACTATCATACTAAGTAATACATGCATTATATATATATAGTTTAATATGTATTTATATTATTAAAATGACAAATCGTTAAATATAACGTTCCTCAGACTGACTGTAGACATTCAAATTGCACGTATGAATAACACTTTTTTAATACCTACACGTCCTAAACCGTATTGTGTTGAGCTTATTAGCTTATTTACAAGTGGTTTTTTAAAATATAACAATATATCAATAGCGTAATATCATTTTTCAGTTTAAGGCTGAAGTATTCATTAATTGGCTGCGTGTGTGTGATTGAATACGTTATTTTAAAGTTTCGTATTTTCGAAGAATGATGAATCACGTAATCGAGCGTTGAATAAATAAGTGCCTACCAAAAACGTCTTGTAAATATCGGTTTATCCGAAAAACTATAATATATTCATTATTCACGTATGCAATATGTATGCGGACATTGTATGATATACATTGTGCATTAACAATATACAAATACCTTCCATCTGGTAAAAATGATGTAAATACTTATTTGAATGATCGCGAAATATTTATGCACACCTGTAAGATGCATTCACCGATTTACCGATGTGAAAAATCTGTGACCGCACCTTGCAAAAAAATTAATCGACACATCTCGGAACGGATAATGGATATTATGGTATGATCGCGAAGGTATAGGAAGAAAAAACCCAACCACGCACCAAAAAAGGAAACCTGCTGCTTCTGTTGTAAGATTATTAGTCGTCACAGTAACCGTAACACTTCATTAATAATATTTTTCTTTTAACAAATGACCGGTACACGAATATCGAGCGTTGGTGCAGTGTACCTTGTACGGTTCGCGTTATCTGAAGATTTTACTGATTTCGAAAAACGCACACGAAAATCGATTGGAATCGTTTCACACAATACGTAAATACGTTTCGCTACGGCCGCGGCGGCTGCTGCGAATGCCAATTTACTGTAGTAATGTTTTTGATTTTCGTAAAAATGTTTTTCGTGGCGAATCGTTTGCAATTTCTGAGTCGAGAATACCTGTATTCGTTTTTAACGTCAGTATTGTTTTTCCTCGGACGCTCCGTGTACATGCAACAATATACAGCTGCCAATTCAAAGTCTTATAGCAAATTAATGTTTTTTAGCCTTTATAGGATTTAACACTACAAAACCGACGATGAATCGAATGTTGAGCTGAAATAATTATTCCAGGCTAAATTGTATTCAATATACCTACTCTTCTCTAATTAAATACGTATCACGTGCGCTTAATTGAAATCTCTCCGAGCAGTCCGAACCCGTGTACGGAGGCTAACCTTAATGATTGTATAACTATTTCTTTTCCCGCAGACCGATAAAATATCTCGTTTGAACACCAGCTGTTACTTTGGTAAATTATTCGACGGTTTTCAATTGAATCGTCGTCGATTTTATGTATAGATACATACGTATTACGTACATCCAGACAATGGTGCGCACGCATGCGTAAACAAATTGCTATTTCATCGATGCAGAACAATGCTGCTCGAAGTGACCTTTACAGGAATCCGACTATCCGAGCCTGTCTTTTCGTTTATTCTTCTTCTTCTTCTTCTTCTTCTTCTTATTATTATTATTATATTATATAATGTTGTTTTTCTTTTAATTGATTGATCATCGCCGATGTATAACGGATCCATATTATTATGTACCGTTGCCGAGTATAATATATTGTTGCGCTGGGTGTGCGCTTGTTACGTGTAACAGTGCGGGTCATTCCTTTTTATAACGTTTTGAAAACGCAAAAAAAAGGAGATTTGGCGGCGGCGCGCGGCGGCATATGTCGAAGAGGAAAAAAAAATAATAAAAAAAAAAATAGTGGAAAAGAATAATAAGAAAATAAACATGGATCGAACGTCAAAATTGTCTGGCCATTTGTACATAAAATACCATTGTGATACCATCGTTTTGTCCTCAAACTTTATTATGCTGTTTTCCATGCAGATGGCTCGGAACAAATGACATGTTTATTTATGCAAACCATTCGATCGTCTTTTACGAGGGGATACCACCACCGGCAGATGAATATATTACTATTAAAATATATATGTCCCGTACTAACCTAACTGCATCGGTTTCTAGAAAACGAATATATGCGTACACAACCGGCTGAAAGCTTGATTCGATAGTGTTTATACCCATATAATATATATACACAAATACTGTATAGGTATTTTTATTTTACTGCGGTGTATTATAATATATTATCATTATTATTATTGGTTCCGCGCGCGATGATGAAATCGTTGAAATCTAATACCCCGCGTCGCGTGCAGTGCGTATACGCGTGTAATATAAAGAACGATAATTACCAATTATTATACGACCGTCGACGAATTTTCTAGCAAACTTATTGTACGAATCCGATAGAGTACATTCTCGCGTTCACAATATTTTTATTCGCATATGAGTATTTGCACGAGTGGAAATCCGCATATCTCTATATCTATGTCAATCTGAATATTATTCTCAACACACGAAGCACCTCCCAAGTAGCGTTGTTACATTATTCAACAGACGTAGTAATATCGGAGAAAAAAAAACAATTATTGTTATTATGTTATGCTGCAAAGCGTTGGCTAATAAAGTTTCGTGTCAGTGATCCTTAGAAAATTTCAACCGCCAACATCGCGATATCGAAACGAAATCGTCGTCGCTAAAAAACGACGAATAAAATTATTTTGATAAGATCAACAACTGTTGACCAAAATCCAAACGGAGAAACGACCGTATACGCCGAGTATATATTATATTGTATAACGCATACCGTGTATGCTATCAACAAAGAGAATTGGAAAAAAAAACGTCGTCGTTTGCCCTCGTCAAGATGTACGCACGTTTGATGATGACCATGTAGCTCGGATATAACACGAGATCAGTCCTACACATTTCAATACGAATCTAAAAATGAATAATTACATAAATATAATAAAAGTTATAGCGTATACGCGGCTGTATACCTACACACGGTTGGGTTTGGCACGTGCATGCGTGATTGTGTACACATTTTGCAAAGTGATACTAAAATTATTTACTTTAATTTCGAATTGTATTTATACAATAATTTACATAATTTTCATTGCGCCATAAGGACATTACGCTCGATACGACTTGGCACATGCTGACCAAATTTCGTGCGTTCCGAACGATATTATATAAAAATGAACAACACATGTTTTTTTCATGTCCCGATTTGTTAAGACGGAAAATACGTGTAGGTAATAAACCGTGTTTGAGTTGGACATTTATACCTATGTATACAGTATCGTAAATGCCATTTTATGGGAATTCCGTTGTTTGAAATTTGAGTGGATCTTTTGACAGTAATCGCAAAGATTTGTTAGCGGATTTATAGTGGTCTAGAGATCTCCGCCTATTGTATATCGTATCCACCATAACATTATACATGCACCAGGTCTTATGGTAAAACGCATAAATATATTGAATACCTATTAATATTAATATAACCGTTTGGTCTAAGACATTTATTGTTTTTTTTTCTGTACGTAATATATTTGTATAAAATTGAAATTTAATACTACATCTTCTAAATCTACAAATTCTATAGACGAGAGGCGACCATTTATTAATTTTATTATTCTTTCTTGTATACTTAAGACAATATAATACGTTAGAATTATTTATTAAAAGTGATTTAATTTTATTATGATATTATTTACAAATCGTGTTAAGACTGTATACGCCGTAAGTCGATGATTTTTTTTGTTGTTGATGAAACTAGAATATCAACGAACGCGGATGACAAAAACACTTTCGAAATACATAATATTATATCGTTCGTTAGTATGACAGCGTGCACTTGTGTCGATTGATTCGTAAGAAACTTATTAACGCTGTGTGGGCCGTGTATGTAAACGGCGGGAATCTGCTAGGGGTACGACGAATGACGTTTGATGCGCGCGACCCAGTCGTAGGGTGTTAAGGTAGCGCCGTTCGGCCGGAAAAGCGCGTCAGTTCTGCGGCCGACGGGAAAAGCGAAGAAAATTCGTCGGATTTCCACGCGATAGCAACTACATTATTTTATTTTTTTTTTGTCGTCCCCCTCCCGGGCGGGACATCATCGTTGTTACACCCAGGCCCGTGCGTGGGATTTCAGAATGGGGGGTGTTTTGAAAAAAAAATGTATAACACAGATACATCAATAATTAGCAAATAGTATTATAACATATTTATATTTATTATTAATTTTGTAAGTATCTATATAAAAAATGTTTTTCAACAATACTATAAAATACAAATTTTATTGTCATTATATTTTATCGATAACGGCAACTATGATGAAAGTCGATAAACAGCAAACGTGAAGACAACACTATATTAAATTGAGAGAAACAACTTTATTTAAAAGTGAACTGCCCGTCTACCGGGTTGCCTATATGACACAGTGTAAGAATCAAACATAAAACTGTTACAGTGGAATGGATAAAAAATAGTATATAAGTGAGATTAATAAATTTAAAAAAAACGTAAAACATACAATAAAATATGAACTGTTAATACAATATAAATAGAAAATCGTTACGCATTTATCGCGGTGTCTATAATTAATAGTTTAATAGTGGTTACACAATATATATAAAATTAAGAGTATAAATGCTTATGGATGATATTAAGAGTGTCTCTCATGACAGTTAAGCAAATTTCTTTTAGTTCTCTTAAATCTAATGTCTTGTTTTTGAAGAAGTCTTTAAGCAGAGGTGATGCAGTCCCCCGTGCTCTATAGTATTGTACTATTGTGCTATGCATTATTATTTATTACAAATAAGATTAGAAAATATGACGCTCAGGTAATAGATCGATAATGAAAAACACGATTTTTTCGACCATGGGGGGGGTTTGAACCCCCAAAACCCTCCCCTTGCGCACGGGCCTGGTTACACCACCGTGCCTGCTGCTGCGATAGTACGCACGTGCGCGCCGCGCGGAACAGGTAGAAACCCGAGGGGTTGTGCGGCGTCGGCCGACGCGACCGGTTGGCGCGCTGCTCCTCCTGCCGGCCGAACGCGGTCTCGTGGACCTCGCGCTCCCGCGCCGCCGCGCCGCCCGTGCGACGACCGTCGGCGCGCGCAGTACAAGCGTGACAATTGGCCATGGAGCATTTGCGCCAAACGCACGTCCGTCCGACCTGTACGCCACGCGCCACGTGCTCGACCGCAGTCGTCGCAGTGAACTTTGCCGCGCGTCCGTGTTGACCGGCCACTGCAGAGACAGGGAACGAGCGAGCGAGAAACCGCAAGAGGCATGATGCTGCTGTTACCGGCCGAACACTACAAACAAGTATTGGCCTCGATCGCGAAACATCGAGTTCAGCAGGTAATGACCGTCGAATAATATTGACACGCGATTTGTCGGTGATTTCCCCCCCCCCCACCACCACCACCACCTCCCCGCTCGCGGTTTCCCGCGCGTTTTGTCGCACTATTCGATCTCGTTGCACGCCGAGTGGTGCATGCAATACGACGATAACGTCGTCCACGTCGACTGGCAGGACTTTCCGGCGAGACCCGTACCGCCGACAGATTTTGATTGTGCTGCGGTTTTTCCCCGCGTTTTAACCGAGGCGATTTTCAATATGCTATTCAACAGCTGCGGAGATATCGACGACGGAAAATAGCTGTGTCGCACGATTTTTTCACGTTTCGATTCCGCGTTACAAATCGTCTCGAATAAAACCTAGTCGACTTTGAATGTTCAATCAAAATCCTTTTTCTTACTGGCTACAGCCCATTTTTTGCCGTTAACTGTTGGTTAATAGCTTATTACTTATTAGTTTATTACTTATTTGTTTTTTACTATCAGCGTCATGTGCCTCCGATGTACCTGCGGTACGATTTGACCACCCCGATTTTACTTATTCGTGTTAAGACGCACATTTTCTCCACCGAAATATGATCGGTTCGGACGGTTTGGTCCAGCTCGTATTCGCTATATGTCTGTATCATATCCATATGCACATTATACTGTTCACACTTATAAGTGCTGCGGATAATTATTATTATTTCAAATATAGAGTATCCAGGAATTTTTTTGGGAGGGGCTGATCAGTATATAACATCGCGATTCCGTCCATTTCCGTTCCACATTAAACGTGTGTATTTATAAATTATATTTTACGAATAATCTAACTTTTGACTCAGTTATTACATGTGGCTCTATACACACGATCCACCAAGTTTTCGGTTATAAAAGAGATACACTAAACATTATTTCATAAATAAAAATATTCACTCGGTATATTATGTAGGATCTATGTACTTATACGGTTATCCAGTTTACACAGTGAACTCGTTTCCTGGAAGATTTAAATGAGAACGAAAATAGGTATAGATGATAATACGTTTAGTTCAGAATAATTTGATTCAAGGTACCGATAATGTTGAGGTATTCCAGGCACTGTATATCATCATTGGTATCAAGACTGTTCAAACTGCACCTGTTAGTAGTTTACAATAATTTATCAATGAAATTTAAACAAGAGCGAGTTATTGGTTGTAATTACTGCCTGTATGGATATATAGTGGGGGGGGTATAATGAGATTGATTTATCTGTGTATATAATCAAAGCATTTATCTATTCCCAGTTAAAGCGTACTTCCTGATTTAATTAGTCACCAGGTACAAAAAACGTAAGTTGTACACTTGGACTATATTTTTGTTTGAGAATGTGGTATATTTTAATCGTTTAATAAATTAAAATCTATAATCTCTTAAATTAAATAATACATTTTGTTTCAAAATATGTGATATCTATTATTAGCTAATGTCGATTCATTTAGTTTAGTATACATTGAATTATTAACCGTATTTTTAAATAAGAAAACACGTGAGATTGACCCATGAGTGACCACAAAACCTATTTCATATTTGTTATGATAGAGCACTGCGCAAAAGTGCGAGACCAATAGTTTTTTTTCAAATTTCAACCCTCACACTGCCGTGACCAAGTTTTTTAAATTATTTTATGATTTTCTAGGATCAAAATACGTAGAAGGAATTAATCGACTTGAAGGAATTTTTCAAAGGAAAATCACCATTATATATGGTATTCGAATTGAAAATACTCTTTAAAATGTTTACGGTAATTTATTTGGAATCATTTTCGAAAGTAATAAAAATGAATTATTACCATGCCATATCTATTTTTGACCTAACATTCGTTGGTTATTTTCACATTTTCTTACAATTCAGGTATTTTTTTATTTTATATACTTTTTGATTGAATGGGTAGATTTCGAGTTTTCAAACTTGAACGTTTAATGCAGTACTTTAAAAATATCCAAAACGTTTCAATAGTGTTTCAATAAATGGTATTGGTAAAACGCTTTGTACAACCATTACAATTTTATCTTTCCTATGTATTTATACGGTTCATACATACTTAAATCTTTCCTAAATTGGTAAAACACTGTATAGGTTAACCGAGCTGCGGGCAGCCCATCACGATGACCACCTCGTGATCGTTTTCTTGGGGGAATGCAATAATATATGATTTGTTGCGCCGACAGTATACGCATAGTACACCTGTATTACAATTTACAAGTACGAACACTACGAACCCTACAGCACTCCGTCCGCCGTTTATCCGTCTTATAATAGCATACTGTAACTTTATAACTGTCCGATCGGGTATGCACGTATAATACAGCGTATATTTCCGATATTCTATATCGTAGAATATAATAAACCGTTCTCGTCGCTCGTGTATACTATCCTTCTCGTGCGCAGTGGCAGCAAAGTTATTATTATTATTATCGATATGAAGTCGTACATGTCAAAAGCAAAAAACCCGGCCCGGACACCCACGTCTTTTGGTGAAAATCTTCAGTAAAAAACTTGACAAAAATGTGCGCAGGCTTCTATGATTGGCACCATCTCCTGTACCGCAGTTGATAGAGAAATCGCCCTACATCATCGTGTATACGTGGGTTCCGGCGTCCCTGCGAGTCGTACGTACTGTATTATACACTTGAGTATTGTGTGTATGTGTGCGTGTGTGTGTGTGTGTGTGTGTGTGTATGAATGTGTGTGTCCGATATATATTATTTATATTTGTTTTACAAAATTACATAATATATACATATCGGATGAAAACCCAATATTATACATATTATTATAATATTGGTGTGTGCACCGCGTATATTATAATGTCGTACGGTATACATACAACACAACGCGCGCATAACAAATTGTATATAAAAAGGTGTAAGACGTCTTGGCCGCGTACATGCCACACACGAATTATTGCTCATTGCTGGTTTGCCGGCTGTCGGCGCCGACTGTTTTACGACAATATATTATATTATATACGCACACACACGTATATGTATATTGTATATATATGTATTAACGTATACGCGCCGGCGCGAGTTGTCCGTTTCATATTAATTAAAAACGAATTATATACATGTTGTATTTCATCCGGTCCGGACGTGCGCGCGCTCGTGTGTATGTGTGCGTGTGTGTGTATGTTTATGTGTGTTATTTTATTTTTTTCATTAAATCAAAAAATCTATACCGATTTAATATACCCGTTTATTATTATTTGAAAGGAAATAATAAAAATAACAAATGATAATACTATACATATATATATATAGGTACGCGTGCGTGTATATAGATGACCGCGCGGTATTACATTATATATTTTATGCGCCGAGTAGGTCTTGTTGTGGGATAAGGGGAGGGCACGGAAGGAGAGAAGGGGCACTCTTAGTGTACGCATATGTGCGGAGAGAGTGTGAAGCAGCGAGCGAGAGGGGAGGAAATGTAAATAAACATCGGCGCCACATATACATATATATTATAGAGAGATGCAATATGTATAGTATATAATATATGTGTGTAAGAGGACTGCAGCAGCTACCAGAAGAAACCTATACGCGCGCGCTCGTTTATCCGACCGGGAGACCACACACGTGGAACACCCTCGTTTACATTATGCCGTATACACGTATATATATTATATACATATGCGCATTATGTGTGTATATACTGTGTGTGCATAGCGTGTATACGCGTATAGAGCTATCTATATTGACCACCCATCCGCCACTTGTTGCGGCTCACAACGCCTTCACGCAATATCCTTCTTCCATATTATAGTCCTTCGTCTGGTACATATATATACACACTCGTATTATATTATGTACACGCTGGTATTATAGGTCCGTACGAACCCGCGCGTTTTAAATGTTATTCTCTTTTTCGATAATACGTATATTTATAATGTATAGTTTATACGCGCGCCACACGCACCCCGGAAACGTGGATTTCTAGGAATTACCCAGTTCTTATAATATATTATTATACCGCACGCGAACGGAAGCCTGTTGTACATTTCGTATTTACTCCCATACACGTACCGAACAAACATTACGATTTCTGAAATGTATATTATGTTTGTATAGGTTGGTGTATACTCGCGTGTAGGTACCTGTGTATTCGTTGTTGTTGGTTTAGGCTTTCCACGACGGTGAACGTAAATATATGTAATATACATAGAATATTATACTAATAAAATAATATGTCCTCGTATGTTCTATTCGTGTTGCGGAGGTACGTGATGGCGGAGAAAAGACGTTTTGTCAAGTAATGTTTATTTAAATCCGCCGGACTAATATAATAATCGGTTGTACAATGTACCCGCGTATTTAACATATTTTAAACATTACACTTATCGTTAATATTAAAGTCAGTGGTACTGGGGACCCCGCTGCATGGACCACCCCTACGTTCCACTAATATACGCGCGCACTGCAAGCGTCGGGTTTTAACACGATTTCTCAAGCCATGTGCATAGGCGCGTTTAACTCGAGTTATTACTTATTATAGCGTTCATGAATAATATATAACATCCGAGTGAGCATATCGTATACTATGAAATATAATACGTAAAATGTACTCGGAAGGCATGTCCGTATGAAACACTGGGGTCTTGTACACTAGGTAAAACTAAAAAAAGACATTGCGCCTTATATAATTATTGTGCTAGTTCTATTGTTTCGTTTTTCGAGTATATTATATATATTATATATGTGTGTATGTGGATACTGCCCCGGTACTGGGTATAAACTGTTGAGTGCATTTCGTGAAGTATAAACAATTCCTTGAGTGTATTATTTTTAGTCCCCAGAGTAGTGAAGAGTTATAACCTATAATGTAGTCTATATACGATTTAGTTGCATCTGTTGAGGGATATTTTTATACACCTAATATTATACGGCCAGGCTGTATTATAATATTAAACATATTTTCAAGGATTATGGCCTTGGAGAAATATCTGTGTACAAAATTCTAAAATTATGAGCTATTAAATGTCTACAACTTCCGTAGCTCTGAGCAACATGGCTATGGGAACCTTATAAGTTTGGTTAAATACCTTTTTTTCTTCTTTTTTTTCACGCTCGGTAATTTTTCATAGTTTTGCCAAAATATGAAGGACGACGGGCGGCAGTAGGTATATAGTACGTTATAGAATCTTTTATAAAATATGTACGATGACCTATTCCTTTGCCGGTTTCTCTATCACGCGATGCGCAGAGTTAAGTTTTTTCTAAACTTGTGCGCCTAGTACATTATGTAACACTAACCGAGTGATAAACGAGCCACGAGCAACTATATATGTGTATATATATATTATGTATACACAGTCAGGTGCGTGAGAAATTAACTACATCTATCTGATTACGATCAACCCGTTGAAGTAAGAACCACCCGGGAAATATGAGAAAACCCATAAACCTAATCTCTAATCTCGCATATTCAATTTCACGTTTCTAAAAAAAAAAAATACGTATATAAACATTATAGGTATGAAGTTTTTGATTTTTCAGTCCACCGACTTTAGGACTAATAGCTTATAGTTTTCGTGTAAATGTTAAACATGTCAACTGGTGTTTAAAATATTCCAAAACAACTTTGACGTTCTAATACCAATTATATTTATACTACTATTAGAACCAGCACATCGCATTACAACAACGGTGACGAATTCTTAAAAGCGATAAATGTCTCTGTGTATTATTATTGTAATACATCTCAAAACATTTTATTATTTTTAAATAGAAAACAATTAATTTAGTCTCACTTGTATCGAAACTTTATTATTTTGTGTATCCATGTAGTCTTATATCCCATATATATACAATTTATTATACATTATACATATATTCCCATGTATAAATTTCGATTTCTATTATCTTCCAATATTTATTGAGGTCTGGTACCCATACTATTACCATTGCCTGGTGTGTTGTTCTTTAAAATTAATTATTTATTTTTAAAACAAAACGAATAAATTGTTAAAAACGTAGTAAACCATTATATATATATATATATATATATATATATATATATATATATATATATAGATATGCGTGTATATAGCTAATTTATTATATTACTGAATGCCCTCATTATATCATAATAATCTTCTGGCTGACTGCACGACTTTCGATTAATGTTTGCCGCCCAACACTCATCACTACTATAATTTCGTCTTAGAACAAAGAATATTATGGTAATATACTAACTATTTGAGTTCTTCGGTTTATATATGCAATTAAAATAAACACTAAAAGATACACTCACTGGGGATAAAATAACTTCATCAATGGCACATGTTCATAGTTATGAAACAATACGATATTATTACATTATGTGCATATTGTTTTCGCGTTTGGAATCATTTGCGGCCGAGTACGTAAACAGTTTTCTAATTTCCATCCGTGAGTGTGCATGTGCGAATTGAATACGAGAACCGATAAAAAAAACGGATTTTTTAGAAAGACGAGCATCATGCTCGTAATCAATAAATTGATTACAATGTTGATTTAATTCCCGTAATAGCCCGTGATCTAACGTCGACTGCCGAGTACTGCTAACGTTGGATCACAAAAAAAAAAAAAAACAGTTCTCCTAAGGAAATGACGTGATGTACACGCGGCCGCTTCCGAGGGGGTCTACACTCCGCGGCACTGGTAATTTATTCGGATTGCCGCCGTGCTTACCTACGGCAATTT
Source organism: Periphyllus acericola (assembly GCA_949715065.1). Classification (NCBI taxonomy): domain Eukaryota; kingdom Metazoa; phylum Arthropoda; class Insecta; order Hemiptera; family Aphididae; genus Periphyllus; species Periphyllus acericola. The sequence goes on along the minus strand of OX454272.1, from coordinate 1,629,916 downwards.
GTAGGTATATAATATACATATTATGTGCTCGGGAACGATATTATTTTTTATCCTACCGCGCGTACCATCGGCTTTCAATTATAGCCGCGCGGTCGCATTACGCGCGTTTAATAACGTACGCTGTATTATTTTCTATTATTACTGGTAGAGAGAGAAAAAAAATGAAAAAAAAAAACGTGTTCGCTTTCGGGTCGGTATAATATTTAATGCGATGTGATGGTATTATTATTATTATTATTATTATTATTATTATTATTATTATTATTATTATTATTATTATTATTATTATTATTATTATATTCTTTTACAGAACGAACACCACTGTTGAACAGGGTTTAATACGCGTTATTGTTGTGCGTTTTTTTTTACGAATCGTCTATACCTATATAATATATATATATAAAAACCCAAATAATTGAAATAAAACACGCCGCGGTACATATCATATAGAAGTACGCGTACATTTATATGTGATGCTGTATAGCTTTAGGTATACGTGCAGATCGATAGCCTATTGGACAAGACCTGGATTATCATACTGTTGTAGAAGAACATATTTAGTTGAGTCGGCTACTTGAACGCGTTACTATTGTTCGTAAAGACGTTAAACTTCCGAAGCATATAGATGCCCGTAGAAATGCTGCACTGAAGTAAAAAGAATCCCTAGTCCTAGCGGACCTTCTGGGCGGAACTTTCGTTCAAACTCGACCCGTAGCGCGTAGAACATGGATACCCGATATCGTATACTCGGAAGTTTCGGGAAGTATTCGAGTCTCGAGGGCGCTACCCCCCGGCCGCTGCTCTCTCGCGGCGGACCGGCAAAACATTTAGGTAGATATTATGTACCACTTATATCTAAGAATACGGTAAATTTATCATCGAATTCGATCTGTGATACCGGCGAGCATTGTAGTGTAGCACTTTGATCAATCCGGAGGAATCGCGTACGACAGTCGATAGTAATAATAATAATAATAAACAATAATACTAGCGAAACATTTGGACATACGTATCATTATTTACGCACGCAGTGATGACGAATATATTATTATATACGTGCACCATCACGATCACGATAATAACGCGCGTAACGTTCGTTATTCGGCGGCGCGTCTCACTCGGCCGCGCGTTGATTATGGTCCGGAATATCGGGCGGCCGCGGCGCGACGACCAAGACGACCTGCTCCCCCCCCAAGCCCCCACCACCCCCGACCTACGTAACCGCGGTATAACGCGGTACATAAAGTCCTTAGAGATGGCGGCCTTAGCCGCAGCATCCGTGCCGGCCGGTCCTAATGACTGGAAACGGACAATCACAAATTACCGTATACATGTATACACACCGTATTTATATGCTGACAATGAATGACGGTCGGCGGCGACGAAGACACGACGACGGTGCGCGTGTGTGCGTGCGTGTCCGCGCGTCCGTGCGCGCGTGTGTGCGTTGGGAGGAGCGTAAGGAAAATTGAAGAATTTATATCGGCGGCGGCGTTCGACGTCAAAAGCGGTACATTTGACACGGTCCGTTGGCCTCGCGCACGTACGACCGCCGCGCACACGCACAAACACACGCGCGCGCACGGACGCACGCACACGCACCGCACACGCGGCCTACACCGTGCGTTGCTCCGGCACCGGGTATATTTGATTATCGCATCCGCGGAAAAGACGGGTTATCCCTCGGACATCGATCACGGTGAAACGCGTTCTGTTGGAATTTTCAAAATACGAAATATGTGCGTATTGATGATACGACGCGCAAGCGCACCCCTCGAAAAGTACTTGTCGGATCTAGCCTTTGCCCGCGCAATGTCACGTACCGAACGCACAACGTTTTACCGTAGGCGAAACCGCGCGGCCTAGCTTTTGCTCTAGGGCAGTGGTTTTCCGCCCGGGGGTAGCGAATGATAGGTTTGAGGGTCGCCAAAAATAATAGACGAAATTATTTTTCTATATTAAAATAAAGTTAATTATTTTATCAAAGAGGAACTGATCGAGTTATCTTCCGATGGAAATCTGCGTATACATTTTTATGAAATAACAAGTGATACATTTTGAATTTCTATAAAATCAGAATACCCACGATTGTCAAAAATAACTGTACCACACTTCTACCATTTGCATCCGCTTACTTGTGTGAAACGGCGTTTTCAGCTCTTGCAGTAATAAAAAACAAATATCGGACGAAATTGAATGTAGAATCAGACTTAAGAGTTGCAGTCTCTAATACAAAACCTAATATAGAATCAATAACATCAAAAGTTCAAGCTCAAGTATCCCATCAACTCGTGAATAACAAGTTAAATTGTACATTTTTTAAACTTTACTTATATATTTTTTATATTTTAATGTATAGTACTAACAATACGTTTTAAAATAATGTTGTATTTTAATTAATTACATTTTCGAGTGTATATTAATAAAAATCGTATACCATGTAAATATTTTATCAGTAATTAAATTTAATAAGTTTAAATCAAATTTTGATGGATAAAACGACATCTTTTTTGAAGGTGTCGCATTACAAAAAAATTTAAAAAGCCCCCCCTCACAAGGTCGTGATCTGAAAAAGGTCGAAAACCACTGCTTTAAGGATACCCACCGCTTCTGCCCGGTGCACTAGCGGGAATCGTCGATATTACATTATTTTGTTCCCGTGCTCATCGACGTACCTATTATACAAGTCAAATGCGGTGCCGGTGCGAGGATTTGCTGTTCGATCATTTACAAGACCCATAACGCGCCCTAATCGTTTTGATCTCTTGCAATATTATTGTGTAAATTGTAATAGTGCGCGCGAGGATACCCTCACGGTTTACACCACTCGAAACGATAAGAACAGCGGTTAACCCCAGAAGAAGAAATAACGAATCGGATATCGTTTGAACGTTTTATAATGTGTAACGACTACCATAATGTATAGTGACTAAAGACGATGTCGCGATAATCCTAGCAAATATTTCTCGCTTATCACCTCTTGTCGTTTGTATATTTTATGGATCTTGGCTATTTTTCCGGCCATAACTGTAACGGGTGTTGAGTACACCTGTAACGCAATTTCACAACGCATATGGTCATCGTATCCGTTGTATTCATAAGATCTTCGCTAAAAATTTAATCCAAAGCGATTACCTAATTCTATACACGCTTCTTGTTCCGTCGGTTTTTAATTTTTTTTTTTCACAACCGAGCAACCAGTCAACTTAACATCGTGTCTTCATGACGTTTCCTGCTGCCCGCTTTGGCTCTTACACTCGACGGGCCGTCGGCTATACAGCGACTGGTTTCGTGTAGTTTTACCAAAACGAGGTTCTTCTTTTGTATCGCATCGACACGTTGCGGACTCGCGGTGTAACATAAGAGTGATGACGGTGATGAAGTTGCGTGGACGTTGCGGTTTTCTCGCGAAATCGATTCAACGGTCCAAAAAGCGCGCACGTTCCGTATAGCGAACGAACACGAGTTTATTCGGATTTCGGACGATACTGATCGATCGTGTTTAATAGGTCACGTGGAACGCTATAATTATCATTATGTACCGTATTGAACGCGTACTTATTTTTAATTACCGTACGTATATGTACTATTAAGGTCTACGGACACGTACAATATCATAATCATGAGTCATTTCTGCTATAACGATGACCGTTTGGCGACGCCCATAAAATCGCAACCATTCATGTTTTTCAACATTAAAATGCCTATTCGACGTATCGCAATACAATATAAAAACAATAATAATGTTCGCGGGAATGACTGGGACGATAAAAATATACTTCAGTCGCTGCAGCAGTACATAATTCAATATATATATTTTTTTTTTAATACCGCGTCTTCTTACAATACGGCTACGTAGGTACATACCTACTTGGCTGATATGCAAAGTGTATACGCCTAGTGTCTTAAACTTTTATTTGACGTCAGTCGTTTCCGGATATAATGTATATTGAACGCACATCGCGTAAGGACATGCAGCTGCGATAATTATGTGTATATACCTACATATTATGGCAAAACGTTATTGCTAATAAAACGCGCTTGGTGTACTGCTGCTTTGAGAAAAAAATAAATAAAAAAATAATGAATACTAATGACGCTCGAATAAAATGAGTATTTAACCGACGTGTAACGTTAATGCGTGCAGTTATGTGTATTTATCATAATATATATATATATATATTGTAAATTATGTATTTATATGTATGTTTTTCTCAGTGCATTCATCGAGACCGCGATAATAACGGTCGTGTTTAATAAGTATACATGAATTATTGACAATAATCACTGTTCGCATTACGAATAGCTGTGCGCAAATGAATGGCGTTTAATATTTTTTATACGCGCGAATACATAAATAATTAAACGGTGTCATAGTGAAGCTAAATAAATGTGTTATATATAGCGGTGTATATGCTACACATATGTACATATTACGCGAGGGTTTTCGAGAAAATGTTCCGTCACGGTTTGTTTAAAAACAACAACTTATAAATATTTATGTGAATATCATAGCGAAAAATAAAATCAACTTTCGAAATAATTTGACGTTTAATTATTTGGAAATTAAAAATCTTTTTTTTTCCTGTTGACTGAAATTTGTACGTAGAAAACACATATTTTTTAATGTGTAGACAATAAACAAGTATTAAGTGTATTCAGCGTAATATAATAAATTTATACTGATTACTTATTGCTGTATGGTCATAATTTTTTTATGTTATTGATTATTTTATTATTATCAACAGTAAATCATTTTTGGAACATTGTGTACGTGAAATTCGTACAATTATATAGTACCAGTGCGACGGAATAATATGTATACATAGATGTATATACTATACTACTTATATTTACATAGGTGTATTCGTTTATTATTTTATTTAAAAATGATAACTTATAACCTTCACGTAGGTTTATCTGCTGTTATGTACTTGCGTTACAATAACAAGTATAATATATGTATTGACGTATCGCAACTCGCAGAGTGTTTTCATGAAGTAACGTTGAACCGAAAATAATCTATTTGCGTTACGTGGTACGTGAAACTTTTGTGCGTATATTTGCACGTAAAAGCCATTCTATTTTAAACTAATTGTAATCTTTATGAGTTATCCCGTATGAAACCAAATACATCCAACGGAAAGGAGGATGTACCCGGGTACATCCTGTACATTGTACAAATTATGTCGTTAAAGAGAAACAAAAATGCCATCTTTTATATGACATTTATGCTATTTTAACAAGTGTCTTGCGTGAGTACGTGCGTTTAGTGTACTTGTACATACTTAAATTATTATTCATACGGTCATAGTCGAAATCGCCGAGTCTCGGAAATCCAAAAGGATTATTCTTCGAAAACTGTCAAAACATTGACAGTGTTTTATGAAATTCTTAGGAATTACAAGCCGTTTTTGCTAATGCATATAAATATTATTATAGGGAATTAAATTGTATAAAAACTTGTTTTGATAGCGTATATTTGTATACAATATATTAATATACCGTCATATAGACACACCTAAATCGGTGTTTTAGGCAACTTAAAATAACAACATGCCGTACCCAGATACACATATATATGTATGTATATACTCGTATATATAGCTATCTCGGACTGCAGTTTGTATTTTGTTTCATTCGATTCATCTGCAGTTGTATTTAATACATGTATAAAGCAGTATTAACATCGCGGGCATTAGGCGCCATTTCGACTGTTTGTGTCCCAAGGCCCTCGATGCCTAAACATTTTAATTGGCAATAAGTGTATTTTTTATGTCACGCGCGCGTATCATTGTGCCAACTGCCAGTTATATTACCCTCGTGCGTGATCAAATATCAATATAACGCATGTATGTATTAGCACACGTGTGGGTAATTTATGCGTGTGGACGTGTGTGTGTGCGTGTGTGAAATATTTGTCTTGGGCAGGTTCGAAGTACGATTATGCGTGCGTTATTATATTATTTTATTTTTTATCCAAACTACTCAACATGGTATACATCCTCTAGCCTCTAATCCATCTCATGCACCGACGCACCGTCCAGTTAGTTGGAATATTATAAGCAAAACACTGATACGTATTGACATTTGAAACAAATAATGTGCTTTAAAATATATAATATCGTCGACGGAAACATTTCAACCGTTTCATTTTTCAAAAAAAAAAAAAAGTTCCAGTTGACAATCGGAACGTTTGTTACTTTTTTTAAATATTAAAATTCGGGTCGGCACAGTTCACTGTTCATCCCTGGAAACAGGAGGGAGGAGGGAGATAATGTCGTGCGTACAGTGATATTATACTATATGCGATTGATCCTGCACGATCTTCCTACGAATGTAATAAAGGTGCCTATGCTACATGTGCAGTATACGGTGCACTTGAGATGACGCGAGATATAAGCATCGACAAAGACCTCGGGGTCGTCCCGACGAAAAGAATAATCATAGAAGAAAGAATACTTTCATTTGCGCTCGGCGGATACCGTCTGCTACGTTACGTTGGTTTTGACCGTATTTATTCTGTTCCCCGATTCATCTCGATTGAAACGATACCGCTGCGGAGGAAAATATAAATTTCGAACGCTCTCGCGGCAATAATACGCGTATGTGCCCTACCCTCCGCGGCGGAGGATCGTCTTCAACCGCGTTCCCGGTAGTGTTTGGTTACGCGTGTGCGCGATTGCGCTCGGGGGATAGAATGTGATCGCGGGCGCGCGCACGGAAATCGTGTTTTCGTGGAAACGCGAACGGCAACGCACTCGTCGCGCGGCGGTGGTCGCGAGCAAATAATGCGTTTGGCCGCGTGCGGTGGCGGGTCCGGTGGTCGATTGTTTTTTTTTTTTCTCTTTTTTCTTTTTCTGTTTTATTCTCTCGGAGCGGCACAACATTTTATTGCAGATGTTCCTATGTACGATTTCACGCTTGAAAGTGAGCCCCGTGAATAGGGATTTGCTCTTCGTACACTACATTTCACGCCCTCCCGCCACCCCGCCGGCACTGCAGTCGCCCACCTACCGACGTATCGGTTTCGTATTATAGTTGTACGTGTATATATATTTTTTTTTTCACTTTTACGGTATAATAATAATATGTACGATGGTGACGTGGACGTGTGGCGATTTGACCTGTACCGGTCGTACATAAAACGTTGACGATGCTCGAGGGTGTCCTTATATTGCCATTGTATATGTATATACATCATGTATGTACGATGCACAGGCCCAGCGTTGAATTATACGCTTTATATATATTTGCTCGACCGTAAACGAAAGAGAAGTTCGTGACGCAAAAGGATTGAAATCCTGGAGAACTATGTATGAGAATCGTGCCAATACAATATAGCGTTCGGTGTAATTAGTTCGGTTTAATCGGTTCGTCTTCGCGGGATCCCGTCGACTGCAGTCTTTGAAATTATACACAGAATAATGGAGATCGATTTAAAAAATATTACGAATGAGCACGCTGACGAATGATTAAAAACGAACTAAAGTCGGTAAAATCGTTTCGTATAGTCCGTTTTCCGACGTTTAACTATCTACGGCGAAACCATGCACGATAGACAAACCACAGGGTACGATCAATTTCTCCCCCTAAAACCTCGGTTCCCATTTCGCGTACGTATTCACCCTTAGGGATAGCCGTTTCGAGGCGCACCGCCCACCCCCTGCTGCAGCAGCAGTCGTCGCGGCACACGCACGGATCGCGCGCACAGAATCGAGCGATGACCGCGATTTCTCGGGATCTACTTCTACGCAGTTTACGCGCTGCACGGAAAGCGTTACAGGACACGGGCAGTAATGTACGGGGTACGATTCGACGTGGACTTGTGGAAAAAATTGTATCGTAAATTCATCGAAATCGAAACGTACGTTGAATAAAAATATCGCACGTTATTCTCGTTACGTCATGCGGTATAATGTTCTTCGCGGCAGCTGCACGGTAATTCGGTCGCGACCGGTGCCCGCACTGCTGCGACTGCGGGACGCCGCCGCCGCCGCCGCCGCCGGGTGGGAGAAATTCGGCCATCTGCCGCCGTCGCCGTGGTTGCTACGGCGGACCACCGGGACGGCCCGGCGGCAAGCGCGCGCGCACGCGCAGCAGTGCTCTCGCCGGTCTCCCGGAGGAACCTATATTATTATGCACTCTCCCATTCCGATACGTCCGTCCGTCGAACGCGCAACTCCGCATTCCGCGCGCCTACGACGCGCCGTCCTTAGTCCTTTCCCGGCAGTATCGTACGTGTGCCGTTCCAGTGCGTGCGTCCGTGTCTCGTACTGCCGTTCCGTCGTCGCCGTCGTCGTTGTTTTTTAACCGTATTCATTATTTTTTTTATTTTACTATTATTATTCCATTCTATTTAGTTTTGCCGCTCTTTTCGCGTACCGTCTCTTCACCGTCGTCGAGTCGTGTCGACGGAAAACCGAATCGCGCGTATTTTGAATAAGAAAAAAATCAAATAAAACCACCGCGGCCGTCGCCGCCGCCGTCGCAAAGAGTTCGGTTCGCGTGTGGTGTGGTGCGCGCAACAAGTGAACGCGCGCCGCTGTCGCCGTCGTCGTCTTTTTCTCGCGAACGGACGCGTGTTTTTGTTGTTGTTCGTCCCGTACCTGTTCACCCCCGGACAGCACGCATTTCGCACACCCAGTGATCGCCGGCGTACCGTTCGCGCGCCCCATCCGCCGGGTTTTTATGCCGAGCAACCGCGAATCGTCATTATTTCCTAATGAGGATACTTTCGATCAAAAGTGATGCAGTGGAGACATGGTCGAACACGACCACGTTGTACTGGACCTGTACGTGAGGCCCACATTTCAGGATGCGCAGGTCGCGCGTAGACAAATCGAGAAGGTACGTTAAGTATATTATGATACACAGAGGTACCTCTATCATCAACCCGTCGGTCTTGTCGCGCGTATAAGCCTCTCGGACGGTGGTCATTTTTTAATAGGATGTAAATTTGGAATGTAGGATCGATTGCTGGATATGCGTAGGTAGAGAATGATCGGTATGTCTACCAGGATGTACACTTATTATAACCGGACCCCGACTACTTGCGATTAAAAACTGCTCTATAGGCGCTTTCGCGTATTATGAAACACACGTCGAATACTAACCCCCCACAATTCAAATCACATCCCTGACAAGGCCCTTCGCCGTCTATAGTGGAAATGGAACCGCGACTTGTTACTCTGATGACGAAAATTTACACCTTCATTAGGTATCCATACTATAATAAACGTAATTATAAACGTGGTATGCCGATAGGGTGACTTCCCCGATCACGAGATTCATGCAACTAACTAAATTATACTGTTAAGTGTGTACGGTATGTATCCCGATGATTTATTGTAGAAATAATTTGTGTCTAGATTGTAGTACTGTGTTTAAAATGTGTAAAATGTGCGTCAACGAAAAGTTGATTATAGTAACTGGGTTCGGTTCAACTTAACTTCGTGGTGGTAGGAATAACTGACTTGACATTGAAAAGTTATCGAGTCTCGGCACGCTACTGGCGTAAAGATCGGCCGCGACTTCTGCCGGGTCGGAGACTCGTCTCTTCTCGGTCTCGAGTTATCTAGTTATCAGCGCGTGGTTATCGTCCGTGTCCCCGAGCGCGGTGTACGTGTTGTTTTTGGTTCCGGACGTCCTTTTCCTGTAAACACCGTCGTTGGTACGTGTGTAATGGTATATACACTTTTTCCCCGCTTTTACGCTGTACCTATCAGCTAAAGTTATCAATTACGTCTCTCATCTCGTAATATCACCGTACTCGGCGACAAACCGTGAGCAATTAAAAGGAAAAAAACCGTGTTTAGATCGTTTAATTCGATCGTAAAACCGCCCCGCGTACGTGCAACGAATCGCGTATTACAATGTATAAGATGTATTCCGTAGTCTGCCGCGTTTCCGCGATCATCGCCGCCGCCGCCGCATGCACTATTGAAATCCACACCAACGGCTGCTGCTGCGCGTGCACGTCCAAATACACAACGAGTTTCCAGACCTCCCAAGTGCATAACAGTTATTAAATGCGACTAGTCGGAATTCCGGCTCGGCTTGTCCCGTGTGTGTCCTTTGAAATGTGTCCTGTGCGACAAAAATCGCTAGGGACGCGAATATGCCATTTATAATGTGTCCGATTTCGTGTCTGAGCATTATACATTATTATAGTTGTATATTATGTGTGTGTGTGTGTGTGTGTGTACATGTATCGTCCTTTGTGTCGGACTTCGGAAACGTGTGCCGCTTCATTAAACATACTATTTATCGTAGGTACCTACTCTTTATCTTTTGAAACGTTAAAATCTTCCGACAAACGTTTGTCGCGCCGGCCTGGTGGTACGCCGAAGACCCCTTCCGACATGCGTTTGCGCACGGGTAGAAAAATTAATTACGAACAGCGCCGACCTAATATACATACATATATATATATATATATATATATATATATATATATGTCCGCATGTGTATTATACTGATTGACGGAAGTGTGTTTGGCACTTAGATCTTCTGTGTGTACCTTCGTTATTTTACATTTGAAAATCTATTCAGAACTGTTCACTGTTCAGTTTGCCTAAAAATTATTGAGATTTGTTAGAAACGCCCAAACGTAGTTGTTTAATTACTCGATTAGTTGTTCAATCTGTTTTTCGATTTTTTTTTTTCGAAAACTCGGTAAGTGAGACATCTCCAAAGTGTTACCTGTGCTCAAGACGCAGTAGGTATGTACAATTTGTGGTTCACTGTTGAAGTTTCTACCACCCCAGATGTCAGTATATATAAAACGCGTACAAAACCACCACGCGCTATTGTTCGCTCAACAATAGCTCCTTCGTTCCGCTTAACATCTGAAAACGCATTAATATCTTTGATATTATATTGTTATTTGTAAAATACCTACGTGTCATATAGTTCCAACTTTGAACGCTCATGAATAAAAAAACGAAAGAAAAAACTAAACATATCTCGGGACGTTTTAACATACATCGAAAGAAGCACTAGCTACTTCAAATGATTAACTTTATAAACGAACAGCTCAGTTCTAAAAAATTACACGTATATATACGACCCAAATATGCTCAATATTTTTTTAGTAAAACTATACTACTTTTAAGGCATTTTCAAGTTTCTAGAACTGTTTATAATGTGTTATATAACTAATAGAATGTGTTTAATAACTATGCTACCTGTGGGAATCTGTCTAGATAGGTTTTGGGTAATTTTTCCATAACTTATTGGAAATTGCTAAAACGACTTCTTGCACGATTCACGTTGTCCGATAAATAGTTAAGGTTAGTGGAGGTAGGTTAATTTTGGAGCACTGTTACTCGAAAAAATGATTGTATGCAAATATAAAACAAAGCATAGTTTTTTTTCAATCAATATATTTGATACTCATGACTTATAACAACCTCATTTAAGCGTACTAATCCAAAACTATAGTTTTTGTATAAATATTTTTATTTTGGAATGAAATATTGAAAATATACTACTGATGAATAATTACAACAATCTGCCTTTCCCTTTTCGTGTCCGTAATATTCGTATAAATAATATAATATTATACACGCCTGTACACTACGAACTGTATCGCGATGCATCTGTTGACTGTTACAATAACATTATGCGCGATTGTTTTTTTTTCCGCTTTGGAAAAAATAGTATTATCCATTGAAGAATACATGGCGTGTGTGTTTCATTCTTATTGTCGTTACCTACTACATTGGATAAAAAAAAGTTTTAACATTCACCGGAGAAAACAACCGAATAGAAACTACTCTACTCGACGAACGGGTGTTTATGGTTTTATAGTAATTATTAATTATTGGCAGTAATAATAATCTCTCGGGCATGGTTGTACAGATCAAATAAATCACATTAATTTTAATTTCACAACACCACGGTGCAATGTATGTGTAAATTTTTAGAATTCGTTATTTCCCATACTACCTATGTATAAATATCGTATATTATTAGAACCTTATAACATACTCTAATTTCAATAAAGCCGAGGATTTAGCGTTTTGTTTTCGGTAAAAATTGTTTAATTTCTATGGTGAAAAATATGATCAGAACAAAATAATATGCGAAAACTCTAACCGCGGACCCTGCATACTGCACGACGAGCATTATATTATTCTTCGCGCATCATCAGCATCGTATTAATCGATTATAGGTGTACTTACCTCTTACGACCTATACCTTTATACATGTATTATATTCTTTCGGCCGTTTTAATAACCTATTAAACACGGATTTACAAACGTTCCCGTACATATTATACAATATAACCGCAATTATATAGTCATATACGGGTTCGGGTTGTAATGACACGAGGATAGCCGTAATAATTTATAGCCTTTAAAACAGGAAGATAAGTGCAGGTATTATTATTATTATTTTTTTGACCCAAATCTTAAGTGTTCGGCATGTTTTTAAAACAGTCATTCTGTTACACAAACGCGCGTGCGCGCGATGCACCAGGGCGGCTCATTGCTACCAAGAATGATTATACGTTGCAACCAAGCCCCGAGCCTCTCTTTTTCCCCTGTGATTGAGGTGTCTGGGTGGTCCTCATGACTCCACACAACACAATGTGGTCCCCATATACATACATATATATACATGTATGTGTGTATGTATATACACGAGCGTCGAGGAAGTAACATCCAGCTGGCACATTGCTCCCACTGATCGTGAAACAGTGGTTCTCATACTTTATTCAAACGCAAATACATTATATTATACCATTTTATACCACGTCGATATCGTGTGAGATACACGCACATCTCGTTTTACACGTAACATATTATGCAGCTGTTGCACCGACGGCCGTAATTAAATCGGTGCACGTTTCCCTTGAAACTTAAAAAATCTGCGGGCCGTTAAAAATAGTTTATATTTATTTTAAGTTATAACTCATACGACGTGTGTTTTACAGGGTAAAGCTACCGGACGTTTGTGCGCTGTGCGGTTCAGAGCTTGGATACAAGATTGCCTGGAACGATTGGGCAGATCAATCCATCGCAAAACACATGTATACTTCCTGCCCCTGTTGCTGGGACTCGGAGTCCTGTTGGCTGGATTCAAAGCATTCGACGGAAACTCCCAGTTCAATCAGCTCTGGGTTGAAAGTAAGCTGTCGATGATTTTCGAAACGTAGATTTTGCGTTACACGTGTATACATTAGACATGCATATGTGTGTGTGTGTGTGTGTGTGTTCGAAATTGGTTTATTTATTGGCTTATCTCTGTGTACGTATAGCGGGAGGTCGTTTGGAAATGGAACTGCTACATTCGTACAAGGCGCTGGGAGAGACCGAAAGCGTCATCCATTTGTTGGTCACGCAGACAGCCAAGAAAGGTACTTCTCCGGAAATGCCTCAACAGCGGCTTCTACATAGAAAAGCCCTGCTCTCCCACATGCAGCTCATTAAGCACGCCTCCCATGTCTCCGTCAATCTTTTTGACGTGTAAGTATTATGCGCTGCGGTGATGTTATTTCCGAGCGTCGTATACGTTTGGGAGTACTAACGATTTTCTTACTTTTCAGAACATGGAGTCTCAAAGACATTTGCGTGTCGCCGAGCCCACCGGAATTCGAAGTCCAATATGTAGATACTGTAAGTTCATGCGTTTTCTCGGCCTGTTAAAAATTTAGTTATTAATACGTTTTTTTTTTTAATTTCCGTAGATCTTTGAAAATATGATGCCTTGTGAAATAATTACTCCTTTAGATTGTTTTTGGGAAGGTTCCAAACTGTTGGGCCCAGAAAGTCCTGTAGTTGTCCCGTAAGTACCATGTTTAATCTCGTTATTCCCGGGAATAAATTATATTTATATTTAATTATTTTGTTTCTATTTCATCTAGTGGTCTTGGAACAGGTCTTAAATGGACTAATTTAAATCCTCAGAGTTTGATGAAATCTATTAAAGCCATGGGAGACAATAGTTTTCCATTTGATATGTTAGAAACTTACATGAAACGAGTAAGTGACCGGTGTCCGTTGTTGAATTAATAAAATATAGAACATGATTATTAGTTATACAATAAAAACGGTACGTTAATGTTCATTTGTATTCAGGCAGGAATCAATTCCGGTTACCAAGACAAACTATGCTTAGATCCGGAGGATCCAGACTGTCCAGAAACGGCTCCAAATAAAAAATCTAAAAGGGTGAGTTTTATACTTTGATTAATATATTGTTACGTACTTTTCACTCCGAAGGAAAGTTAGTTAAAAGTTAGGCTTGTATGTGGGCAACTGCAATTACTTCAGTACTCAATAACCTTGTGGATATGGCCCGTAAACTAACGTGTAATTGTATCGTTAATTCTACTGGTTAGACTGGTACTGGCACGTAATCTGCATTATATATTTTAAGTAATTAATTGTAAACGAATGGTTATAAATTATATCCCGCGAGTATTTTGAGCATTACTTACAAGCACGTGTAATTATAATCAATGTGAGGTAAATCTCTTGATAGATGAATTAAAAAGGAGATTTTTTTTCCTCCCCATTTGCATATACGAATATTCATAAACACGAATAACTCATTCGCATGAATATCGACGTGGAAGAGCGCCTGTTGCTCATTATTATTGTAGATATGGTACAGAAAAATAAAGGAGAACTTCTTTCGTACAGGCAGCCGCTATTATAATTTTCTAGGTCAATCACATTTTAAAAAGGAAAAGTTATAAGTGTGCAGTGATCGTAATTTTTTCGAAACGTACACAATATTCGTGTTGTCTGGTCGTCTTCTCGATCACAAGTCGTATATTACTTATTAGGCAGTGTATCTAGCCAATATGTAACATTTAGCCCCCCCAGACAACATATATGTTTAACTTATTTGCATAACAAAGACCTCTTGGGAGGCATTGTGTTCGCCAGAACCTATTCATGTCTTGTCATAGCCAAACGCACACACACACACACATAAACACAACGAGACTCTCACTCGCTCGCTCGTTCTCTCCCCTCTCTTTATTTTTCTCCGGTGCCCAGGGTAATTGAAGTCGGTATACCGGTGAACCCGAAGACCACACACGCCACTCTGGAGCCATCATTCTTGGTCGGTGATGCCTTCATTACGGTTAAGGTATTAGGCCTTGGGCTATACACAATGCGCAGCACCCAGGCATTCCTTCGCGTAAAAAAGAAAAAAAAAATGGAAAAGAAAAACGCCGATATCACCTTACTTTTGATTTTTATTACAGCACTCGAAAAAATGCTATAGAAAATTACACGTTTTACGCGTACAGATTGAAACGTTTCGCGTTACGCGCACGGCTCATTGCCTGTACGTCTATTAATTTACTCGTTTTCAAAAGAAGAAATAGTTGCAGTGTGCGATATACTTTTGGTTGTTTTTTTTTTCTAAATAAACATGTTAACAAAAAAAAACATTTACATCGGAATTTGGTAAATAATTCATTTAAAGTGCTAAATAGCAGCATTCTGCGATGTACGGCGCGGATGCATTTTGAACATATAGGCTGTTTGAGGTGGTCCCGCGATGTTGGTGGGCTAATTTGTTAAAAAACAATTTTTTTTCCATTCTCCGCGACACGTTCACGCAGCACGCGGAATTGCAACAATAAATCACGATAATATATATTTTGTATTTTATTTTTGGCGTTTGTGTGCGCTGCGTAAATGGCAACTCAGCGCCGGTTTACTTCATGGGAGGTCCTCATCTCTTTCGGTTCGTGTGCGTGTGCGCGCGCCCGCGCTAGTGTGCGTGTGCGTGTGTGTGCGCGTGTGTGTGCGTATGTGTGCGTATGTGTGCGCGCAATGGAACCCGAACAGCTTCGTCCTGCTCCTCGGGTCTTTATGTTTTTTCGGTATTTTCTCGGAACGCCGGCCCCCCCGTTCGTAACACTAGCTCATGACTTTTACCTGATCATAATTTAACGTCCCCTTCACGATCCCCACGCGCAATATAAATACCCGCGTAAAAAAAAAAAAAAAAATACACACTTTTATAACATAATGCATATCATATGTGTTACGAAAATCGTCCGTTCACCTGCCGCTGCTCCCGTGTCAAGTCACATTCTTGAAGGGCCTATATATTATTATATAGGTGCACCGTCGCCGGGGTCTTCTTGTCCCGATAAAGCCTCGTATGAATGGAAAATCTCACAAAGCGAGGTTTCTCATTGTGAGTCAGATTAAGTTACACCGATATAATATATCGCTTAATACATTACTATTATTATTATTATTATTATGTATACGCATTCAATCACCGCCGTGGTCGTCTGGTGTATACCGCGGACCGACCATAATGTGCAATTTCGCGATTCTTACAATTCGAAAAAATGCCAACGGTCTACACGGGCGGTTCGCGCCCAGTTTGTAAGTCTCTTTTTTTTTCTTCTCATACCCGGTTCTCGGTAAATACAGACGTCATACAATCACTTGATCGCTGCAGTGCCGTTCGACATAAAGAACGACGTTTGACGTTTTCTGAAAAGGCTGAGAACGAATAAATTGTCACTTTTATACAATCGATGCCTACATACAATAATGCGCATTTTAATTAAAACATATTTTATTTCAATGCACTTGATAAAAATATTTGAAATCATAATCGCGATCGACGATTTCCATCACGTGTGGTCGTGTTCTCGTTATACTACTACATGCGCGTCTTCGTATGTGTTTACTATAAAAACAAGTGACTCATGAAAAGGATCATTTTAAAATTTCTAAACTCTACGTCCAATAAAAGTTGTGTAATGTCATCCTTTGTACAAAAAAACTTTCTCGAAGGTAAGACCAAAACACAATATAGCTTCGAGTTTTACGACGAGTTTAAATTATTGTCCTAATCATAAATTCGTAACAGTTTTTTAATATTCGTGTCTTGGCGAGTAAGTGCTATACTCGATTTTTAAGTGCATTCTGTTTTCCTGTTACTTGTTCTAACACAGAACTGAAGATGGTTCACAATATACTCATCACATACGCCGATCGTGTAATATAATTAGAACATTATTATTCTAACAAGGCGTATATTACGAGGGGGATACGATCAACGCCCACATTTCCTGCACCCACATCCTCGTTGTAAATGATAACTATATTATTTTTACAAGTAACAAAACTCCGTAACACTGTCGTAGGGGTAAAACATGATAATTGAAAACCAACAAGATTTTTAGATTTAAGTTTCGTAATATTATGTCCGTTTCGAAAATGCAATTTTTTAATTTCATGATCAATTTACAGATACCGGATATTGGCGCGGAATTGGCTAACGGTTGTAGAGGATTTGCTAGTAAATACATGCACTGGCCTAAAGAGTTGCTTCTGGGTGGTATTACTCAAAACAAAACTGGATACATTCAAAAGTAATTGTCCACATAAAACTCGAGACGTTTTTTCTATGATTTTTTTTTTTATGGTTTTTTTCTTCTTTTTTCTCTCGTACAGTGCTGAGGCAATTCAATCTGTGTTGCAACTGATGGGCGAGAAAGAATTGTATGAATTTTGGTCGCAAAGCTACAAGGTCTTGCATTTTTCGTGGGACCAAGAAAAGGCTGCTTTAGTGCTCAAAACGTGGCAAAAGAAATTCAATGAGGTTAGTGTGTAGATTTTACTACTTACACACCCAATTAATTTATACTAAAAGTGTATATGTTTTGAATGATTACAGGAAGTAAAAAAAATGCTCAAACAACCTAATATGCAACCGTACAACTTTTACACATTTTCAACGATGCTGCTAAATGATTTACTCAGCCAATATGATTTCTTGAACCCAAAATTAATTTATATTGGATGCTTTATAATGGCAAGTTATTTGCAGTTTTTCAGAAACAAGAGCTGTTTCATTAATTGGATTTTTTTGTTTTAGGTACTCTATGTTTGCATTATGCAAATAAATATATTCGATGCTGTCAGGTCTCAATTAGTCATTGGTCTGTTCAGTCTCTTATTAATATTGTTATCTATTGCATCTGGTATCGCTTTCTGTTGTCTAATTGGAATTCAAATTCATTCCGCTACCATTGCTGTAAGTCTAACACTTATGTTATATGCGTAAATAAAATAATACAATTTATATTGTATCAATGTGTGCAAATTTATTGAGAACTAAAATGTAACTAATACACGTATTTATAATTTCATAGGTTGTTATATCAATTTCATCAGCCCTAGGAGTAAACAACATGTTTTTGTTAATGTTTAGTTATAAACGGCTATCAGATCGTGGATTCGATCGTACTGTAAGTGTACCATATAAAAATTGCTTTAAAAACATATTACTAATGTCTTCATTACATTTGTAGGCTCAGAAATACAATAATCACATTGGAAAAAAACTTGTGGGCTTGGTGTTGAAAAATACTGGAACAAATATACTAATGACATCTTCAATCACAATATCGATTTTCCTTACTGCTGCTATTGTACCAATTCCTGCATTGCGAGGATTCTGCTTGCAGGTCGCCATATTGGTAGTTTTTGTTTTGGTTACCACACTTTTTGGTGTCACATCTCTCATCAGCTTTGATATACGCCGAAGGAGAACTGCAAGAATTGATATATTTTGTTGTTTTCCATCTGAAGACCTTAGATGGCCTTTTTTCAACAAAAATAACTCTTCCGGAGCAGCAAGTACAATCGGTGATCAAATGCTCCAATTTGCTTATAAATCAGACACGCCTTCTCCAACTTCTTCCAATTTGTTATTGGTTAGTACTTTTATTATAGATACATTTAACTCGAATCTCAACTAATTATAATTATTATTCGGTTTTGTTTTTTTAGAAGGAATATAAAGATTCTAGTTCAGATTGTGAAGACGGTTTGCCAATGGTAACAAAAACCCATTGTTGTGACTGGACGCCTAAAGATATTGCCCAGAAATATGTTCAATATTTGACATCTGGATCATGTCGTACCCAGGTCATCTTAGCATTTTTTGTGATAATGGGAATCAGTATATGGGGCATTACCAGGATACAAGCCGGTCTGACATTGCCTGAAATGGTACCTAGTGGCACAAATGAGCAAAAGTTTCTGGGGACGTACGGTCAGATGTTTGGCTTTTATAATATGTATGCAATAACACGAGATGATTTTGAATACCCTACCAACCAAAAATTACTGTACGAATATCATGACGCATTCATGCGCGTTCCTAACATATTGAAAAATGATAACGGCGGCTTACCTCAGATGTGGTTAACATTGTTCAAAGAATGGTTATTAGGTAATTAATTATTGTAATATTAGTGAGGCATTTGCTATAAAATGATCGAATAATGTCTTATTTAATATAATATGTTTGATTTGTCTGTAGGACTGCAAAAATCATTTGATAAAGACTGGGTGAAAAAATGCATTACTCAAGAAGGATGGGAGTCATGTGCATCAGAAAATGGCATACTCGGTTACAAGCTCCTCGTCCAAACAGGCAATAGTGATAATCCAATCGATAAATCGTTGGTGTTGAATGCCAGACTAGTCGATGAAAATGGCATTATTAATGAAGAAACATTTTACAATCTACTGACTGCCTGGGCATCTAATGACATTTTAGCATATGGCGCATCACAAGCCAACATCCGGCCAGAACCTCGTCATTGGACACACGTAGCCAACGATTATGATTTACAAATTGTCAAATCATCACCAATCATCTATGCACAAATGCCATTCTACGCCAGCAATTTGTATGAAACATCTGTTATAACCAAATTCATATCAACTGTCCGCGGTATATGCAAACATTTCGATGAGCGTGGACTTCCCAACTATCCCTCAGGCATTCCTTTTGTGTACTGGGAACAATATCAAGAGCTCCGCCAGTATTTATGTGTGGCCATGACATTTGCGTTTTTGTTTTTGTTTTTATTTTGTATACTGTTCCTATGCAATGTCCGAGCTGCTCTAATAACTTTATTTATGTCTGCTGTACTGGTCATTCAGATTTTGGGCTTTATGGGATTCGCTGATATAAAATTCAGCGCCATACCTGTTGTGTTATTAATCGGTACCGTGGGTACTGGAATAACGTTCACTGTTCATCTTTCCTTGGTAAGTGTGATAAATGTTTGAAGGATAAAAAAATTAAAATTTAATTACATCATTTTACAACCAACAGAGTTTTGTCACATGTATTGGCGATAGACAAAGACGAACTCATCTGTCAGTTGATCACATGTCAAAAATAGTCCTTCAATCTGGAGCCACGTTAGTCATTGCAGTTATAATGCTAGTTTTCCAAAACAACTATGTGTCGAGGTAAATAATAATTTAAAACAATAATTGCATGCTCCAGAGATGACGTTTCAAATGTTTGATTTTTTTTATTGCAGGTCATATTTCCTTATGTTAATTGCCAGTACGGTATTTGGCTTATTTAATGGCCTTGTATGTTTACCAGTATTTTTATCCATTTTTGGTCCACCACCAGAGGTTTGTTCAGTGTTCACATTAAATAATAATGAAGTATAATTCATTATCTTATAATATTAATATGTTTTTTACAGATTACACCATTGAAGTATCCTGACAGAATAAGTACACCATCCCCAGAACCAATCAAAAAACGTGCTCGTTATACCAGCATCAGACAATCTGTACCTCCGCCACCATCAAATCGATCACATCATCAGCAAAGCAAACATCAAAAACAGGGGAAAAAATTAATTAACCGTCAATCATTGTCCACAATTGCCGAAGAATCAGGTTCCTATCATTCTGCATCTTTAAATAATGTGGAAACAACCAAATCACAAGTAAGTAAAACAAAAATGAATTGATAAGTCAATGAGTACGTTAATAATCCGAAAATATGAATAAAGAAAAAATTCTGAGTACTTGTATAGATTACTCATAACTCATTTCCCTGTGGTTAAAATCCAATTTTGTTGTTCTTTTTTTAATTTTAAAATCATTATATTTATTATCCATATTAAGTATAAAAAAGTACAATTGGTAAATACTTAGATAAGAGTGGGCTTAAATAACTAACAGTTAAATAGCAGCACCTCATAATTGGATTTGATATTTTATTTTTTGAACATTAAACATTTTTAAATAAACTATAACCTTGATGTTTATTTACTTGTTTTTTCATTTTCAGCAGTCGTCAAGAGCACCATCACCATCAAGTCAGTCCGACTATAGTACAGACAGTGGATCTGATATTGAAACACCGCAACGGACTCAGTCTGTACCTACAGCATCAACTCAGGCTTCTCCATCATCAACCAGGTGTGTAGTGACAGCCAAGTTTGAACTAGAGCTTGATGGCAATGTGATGAGTGCTGCTGCACAGCCGTGCGTGCATAAATCGTCATCCAAACATCATCACAACAACCGTCAACCAAAAAGGCATAAACGCCATCATAATACTAGGTACTGATATAATTGTGCAATTTGTATTGTTTTTTTTTTTTTTTAATTTATTTTTATTATTAACAAATTGATATAATTATTCTTGACTAGTTAAATTGCTCAAAATACTGTGTACGTGTAAGTGCATATTTAATATATATTTATATAATGGCGATTCGAATTTGACTTCCAGAGGTAGTTATGTGATTGGATAGCTCTCTTTGTAAGCCTAAAAGACTGAAGAATAATGAGTGTAGTCTTAATTAAGACTTATTGTTGAATAACTGCTTTAATTTTTGTTTTTTTTTTTTCTTACAAATTCAAAATTTGTTTAAAACGGTACGATTATTATTATTTTCATTATTATATAATGTGTAGCTTTTAAGTTAATTGAACGAGGAAAGTCCTTCGCCCTCCTTACACTTTAGAAGAAATACAGACCCGATTTGATTGTGTATCCTCTAGTATATTGTAATCGCAACACGATATTCGGTTCAAATTGTATTTTGTTAAGATTCAAATAATTCTAGTCAACTAAATAAAGTAAATAATTAAATAAAAAAAAAAAAACCATTATTTAATTTATTTATTTTTGTTTTACAAAATAAGTTGATAATGACAAAAACAACAATTGCCCATTTTCACAACTACTAAATAGAAAAAGAAAACATTGTTTTTTTTACCTCCTCCCCCCCGGATATACTCTGATATTGTGTACAAATTGTTCCTAATCGTTTTTATTGCGTCGCCCGTTAATTGAGAAAACTTATATAGTTTACTAATTTTTTTTTTTTTTGTATACATTCCTCGCATGATATTTTTTACAATTTACTTATATGTACCGCTTTATGTTTCGTTAAAACAATATTAATCAGTTGATTGAGTTATAAGTGGTTGACTGATGTAAATTAATCCTAGTTAATTCTAAAATATAATTGTTTTTAAACCACACACGATTCACGCATACATGTTAAGTTTTAAGTACGAACAGTACATAATAATATTTTGCGATTGTATTTTGATACACAGTACAATAATTGTTGTTCTTGTAGAAATATTCTCAGACATTTTTTGGAATTTTTTTTTTTTTTATCACATGTAATTTTTTTTAATTTATTTATTTTTGTATTTATTCAAAGTGTACAAATGTTGTAAAAAACCGAAAACAAAACAATTTAGTTTATAAAATATAACCAAAGGTATATTTATAATTTGTTCAAAGAATCATTTTTAAAAATTGAAGTTTCTACACATGTTTAATAGTAATTAGAGTAATATGATACGTCAAGTTGGAGGATTAAAAAACCGTTTACAAATTGAATACTATTTGAACGAAGTGTTTGTTGGACAAATATTGTCATAATTACTCTGATCGTATTTCCTTTAATATCCATGTGAATTATTAAAATTATATTTTCTACGTAAAAAACTGTACACCCTCTTGAGGTTTAATCGACTGATTCAATTAAGTATTAATATAATAATATAATGGACGGTTGACACAAACTTTTTAACAGTTAATTGCAGGAAACGATAATTATCTGCACCAACAAAAATTATTATAATTATTATAAATTATAATTATTAGAGTAAAGCAGTGTGGTGAGACGGAAATTAATTTTGAGTTACAGATGTTAGCACTGTGGTCAACATCAAACTGGACACATCTCATTAAACAATAATATGTTTTTATTAAATGTAATAATTGTAAATGGACAGCATCCAAATTGTTATCTTTTATGTCCGGATTATTTAAACAGTCATTACAGTTAAGTGTCCGTATAATGAAATAATTTAAAATATAAATAATCTTAGTTACAGAACGGCATGTCGTAAAATATTAATTAAAAAAAAAAAAAAACCAAAAAACTTTTAAAACAAAGTTTATTAAAAAGTCATTGGTTCTTTAATGTTTTCCACAGCTTGATAACATTTTTTTTTTCGACGATTAATATGTCCACAAATGAATTTTGTGAGTTTCTTTAAGATCACACATATTATTTCACCGGAGTGTTTATCACCCCAAGTGCACCCAGTTCATGGGGTTTTCCGTCATTATGTGTACGACCGTGATCGACTATTCTTGTCCGGCTCGCAAACGGTTTACTGCGTTCTCAGTGGAGTTTCTTGTGCTTGGTCATGCTGGACGATTGATAGAACCGTTTATCGCACAGGTGGCAAGCCGTGTACGGCTCTTCCCCGGTGTCCGTTCGTCTGTTCAGTTAAAGTGAAGTTACAATCCGTTAAATTGACTCTCGGATATAAATATATTAGGATTTAAATTTGATCGTTAACCTAACCCTAGTTCACACATTGATTATGTGTGTTGTAAGGGTCTTAAAAACCCTTGGATTTATTATGAGGTTCACTAAGGATTTTCATTCTGAAGAGTCTTTAAAGGTATTATATTGTTCACTGGTGTACGCCCAATACTTGAGTATCGAGCGATTGTATGGGATCCTCATACTGCATGTGACTCGCTACAGCTTGAAAGGGTTCAACGTCGATTTTTAAGGTTCGTCAGTTATTTGCTGAAAATCCCATGTGAACCACATGTTTACACCCCTGTATCTAGTTTACTCAATTTAACTTCGTTGGCTGAGCGTAGAAGAATAGCGGGTATAAAATGAATTAAAGGTCTGTTGAGTAATAAAGTTGATTCAGCTGTCCTCTTATATTTACTTCAATTTAAGGTTCCTCAGCGCATATCTATAGGTCAGCTATCCCCTTCTTTATAGCTCATTCGACCACCAACTACATGTGTAACGAGCCTATTAGACGGTTAATGTCTCGCGCCAATGCGGATCCATCTTTTCTCATGTTTGTTCACGAAATTTAATAACTATCCTGTATTTGTAAATACTTATTGTAAAATTACTCTACTCATTCAATTCTATAACAGTGTACCTATTCTATGTATTTTTTGAAAAAAGGGCCTCGCCCGTATATCTTAATAAAATAAAATAAAATTTCACATTTGTAGGGCTTTTCGCCAGTGTGAACGTGCTCTAAGGTTGGACCACCGGGAAAATGGTTTTTGACACAAATCACATGCGTACGGCTTCTGGCCAGTACGGATTCTGCATTGTATGTTCAAACCGTACGAGCGATAGAACTGTTTCTGACACACCTCGCGTCTGCACGACCTCCTCTCGCCGGTGGTGCAAACGACGTTCGTGAACACAAACATCCGAAGAGCTAACCAAATGCTTATCACAGTAATGGCATTTGAATGTCGGTCCGCCGCCCGGTGGTGATATCCATTATTGGATAATCTAATATTGGGAAGAATATTCGGATTCATAAAAGTTTAAAAACGCTCTAAATCGGTCGGATTGAAACCAATCGGATCTAAATATAACGAAATCGACGTAGAATTTCATTGCGGTTCGAATGAGACCATTTCCAGCCCTCTAAAGTCCAATAGCGGCCGAGTTCTGGCGAAAAAACGATTTGAGATCGGCTGAAAATACAATAATATGTATACAATAATATTGTATACAATAATTATTGTACACAATATTATTGTATAATCTAATATTGGGAAGAATATTCGGATTCATAAAAGTTTAAAAACGCTCTAAATCGGTCGGACCTTTAAAGCGTAGAAAGAAAAAAAACATTCACGTCTTAATTCATAATACAGTGTTAATTCGCAATACGCATATCGGCTTATCTATATTTTATACGTTATTTTTGGTTTAGGTTTGACACGCGCGTGTCATTTTTCCGGTTTATGCAAGGTTTTTACTTGCATGGGACTTACAAAATCGTTCCGTTTCCGCGTTTTGAAGGTTCCGTTTTATTCAGGGTCCGCTTTAGACAGTTTTCACTGTACAAAGGTATTATTTAATAGTATCTATGATCAATGTTAATACCTTTACTGTTTTATTGAAATAGAACGTGCCACGTGCGCTATTTCGGTAAGTCGTAGGTAGGTAGGTACTCATAATAGAGCGGCCGCTGAATGATTTCATCAACATTTTTTTTTGTCGATTGCCAAATTTACAATGCACATTATTTATGCTAAACAATATCTACAATATAAAGGTTACATATTTATATATGTAGGTCGTAGGCACGTGGATACGAAGTCATTGCTTGATTTTCATTCGAATTGAGTTTATAAGTGTTCGTGTGGCCGTCGTGTGGATGTCCATAGAAACATATAAGAATTAGTTTAAGACACATTCATCAACCGATTTTGACTATGGTTTGGCTTTTGTTTTGACCCGTGTACAATCGTATTGCTTTATATTACGACTTAAAGCAAAACGACTATTTTTTTTTTTTTTTATAAACATGACTTTAATTCCTTCAGTCGATATTTTGCTTGACCATTGTTCACCGCACACTTCAATATCTTTGTATGGTTAATGCTGTCGTATACTAGACGTCTAACTGAGTGACGACCTATAACAGCTATAATATCACACGGTTTAATCTCGAAAAAAGTACCTACATTATACCTACGCGAAACAGCTTTCACGAATGCGAAAAACGAGTGTCCAACCACGCCTTAGAATAAGGCCCGACCGCCCGAACCAGGTAAATTGTATTGCAATTGGAACGTGTGCCGTGTGTGTATTTTATACTTAACACCTAGTTGCTTCTCTAGCTTGAAATTAAAAATATTCCAAGTCCAATCATTGGGCTCGATTTCAGTGGATGCACGCGGTGCAACGTTGGTAATCTAAAAATAAAATATTAAATTCGTCAGTAGCACCACGGACTATATGAAAATGAAATATTCAAACAGCCTATAGCTGCACACAGTTCGGGTCAACAACGAATGGTTTGAAAATATATAATAGTATTTATTATTTGAATTTGGATGCTATAATTACTTACATTTGTAAGCTCTATGACATTTTTTCAATTTTTTAACTATAAACTCTAAGTTGAAAATTATTTAAAATACATAATAGTATTTTAAAGTAATAAATAAAAATTGTATAAAATGATTTGCCATCGGCAAGTAATGTTCCCAAGCGGTCACCCATCCAAGTATTACTAACTATACGCCCGACGTTGCTTAACTTCATTGATCAGAGTACTCAACGTGTAATGGTTGTTGGCAAGGGCAAGAAATAAAATAATTTAAGTATAAAAGACTGCATAGTGTACGTATTATGTTAAATTTTATTGTTAAATTCTTTCAAGTAAAATGTATTCAATAATTATGTATCACGTGTCTACCATAACTCATGAGCTATTTTAATTTTTGATGTCTGACTGTTTCCACAGCAGTATTATTATTAATTATTATTTTGTTAATCATTTAAATTTTAATGGCTACCAGTGATTCTGTATAGTTGATCGCACTACGATCTCGATGTATTTGTTGTGTTAAATTCTCTAATAAAAAAAAAAACTCCACGGTCTTACAAGATGCAGGAACGAGTGAACGATTTGTTAACTTCGCGATCACTTAACTTGAAAAACAACACAATTTTATTTAACTACATATATTTATTACAATCAACATTACAATAACTCGCCCTACTGGCCGTCCGTACGCAGGCCCTACACAACCGTACGGGTCGCCGAACACACACACACCCCCCAGCTCGAGACGGCAGCCTAAGAGATTACTCCCCTGACTGCACTCTAGCGGAGTTTACAGATTTTTCTGTATTAGTCTTTTAAACTTGAAACCGACCATTGCTTTCGAAAAAACGATTCTGAGCGAAAGTCCAGAGAGAGGTCGGGTAGAAAAATTTCGTCTTATTTGTAGCTTTCGTCAGCCTGTCGCAACTATTAAGAGAATCATTGAGAATATGGGAAATTCGTAAGACTACCCCACTAACTATTTGTTGGACAACATTCCTTATCAATAACTTTTTAGGATCGTTAGGATCGGAATCACGATTGTAGATAGAATCTAGCTATATTCTATAATATTGATCGGAATTCGGAATTCTTTTGGTCGAAATCATGCACACTACACAGACCAAAAGAAAACACACCATGGCAAGACACGTTCCTCGATTTTTTTCAGAACCGATCCCGATACGGTATTGAGGAGATTGCTAATATTTTGGTTGTGCGATGTTTACGAGTTCATGTCTATCCGGAAATCTGCGAGGAAGAGAGTGTTTTTAACCGTGGAAGAGAGATTAGAAAAAAGTAATCAGCACTCAATTTTTTTACATATATATTTTTAACAATTTAGTCTCATTATATCAGTAAAAGGTATCTACTTTATTTTTTCAAAACAAATGTTTATGGTTGCTCATGTTCGTGTACGAAAATGCAGTGAATATCATCGAGTACGATGTTGTAGTTATAAACTTCAACACAGGCGATAGGCACAATGTGGTTACAATCTATAGCCGTTCTAATAGTGGTACTATAGAAGAGACGTCGATTAGGTAGGTAATATAACTAATAGCAATAGCCAGTACGGAATGGGAATAGGTCATAAGGATAAACCGTACAATCGTACAGTCTCGCACGATCGTAAATAATATTTAAGAAGTCAAGAAGATATATTATTATGATATAGAATATTATGCAGTTGAATGGTTATCCCGTATGGCCCAAGGCCGTAGCCAAGGGGGGGGGGGGGTTCAGGGTTCAACCCACCCCCGATTTTTTCTGTATACAAAATTTGTTGTTCCTGTGTTACTCTGATTACAAGATGCACATAAGTAAATAGCAAATGTCAAACAGTGTTAATTTTTGTATTTTTAATCCAAAATCATTTGCTATTGATGCAACATTTCGATTGTGGCAGACGAAATGGAGCAAACTATTGGTAAAATGTTATTAATGCAATATTTCACTGCGATCTAATTTTTTTCCGTGCGTATTATACGTCAGTATACGGATTTTAATACTGACCGTAATGTTGCATTACAGTATGTACGTCGCGTTAGATGGTCGCATCTAACGTGACGTTAGGTTGTCTTAGAGGGACAAAACAATATTATGGTAGTTTAATGCGACGGGTAGAGTGAAAAACAGCCGGGGGAACCAATGCACGCGAATTCTGCACGTATTCTGTCAGATCGCGCACCTCGTCCTAACCTTACGGTAAGAACAAAAACGCAACGTTAACGCGCAATAATGACGTTTCTGGATGACGTCCCGTAGAATCGTTGGTGCTCGGGAGTGGACTGTGGACCGTATTGTAAAACACGGAGTTTTAAACTTCTAAAACGGTGTGCTATTTGTATAAATAATTATAACGGTTTGGGGCATACATGTGCTGGTCAACTGTGGGGAGAATAACAAACAGAAAAATAAACGTAAAGTAGATAATGATAATAATGATAATAATACAATACTAAAAAAACGACGTGATCTGGTCGCTGGTAATGGTAGAAGTAATACGCTAAGACGGTGGTGACCGGTGGACGGTGGACGATGGTTGATCATGGAAAAATTGTAACAAAATGTAACGAAACAATTAATAAAAACGAACAATGGTAAAAAAGGGTAGAAAAACTAGAATCACGACGTGCGGTACTACTTGCCCGGTTAGCGAACGACAACAAAAACCGGCCGTCGCAGGTCGATCGCGAGATGAATTTTAGTCGATCGCAACTCCCTTTCGAATTTCATTGAATTTTTTTTCTAACACGCAAGCTACATATAATACATTTATGGTTTATTTATTTATATACAACCTTTTTTTTTTTTTGGTCGATCGCGACGACCTAGAAAAACTCAAAGGTCGATCACAAGCCTATTAAAGTTGGCCACCCCTGTTGTATACGATATGAATATGTGATATGATTAGGGTTGCCACCTCTTCGGGTTTCACCCGGATAATCCGGTTTTACATAAAAATATAAGGACTACGGGTTCAGTGAATTAATCTCCGGGTTGTCATAAAATAAGTGTACGCTATTGTTCAACTCATTTCTCTGATGGAAATGTTGAAATCAGAAGTCTGTGTGAAATTAAATTACAAAATGAGCTGTCAAGAATTGTTGCACTATTTGAAAAATCCCGAATAACACATATTATTGAAATGTGCGTCGAAAAGTGTAAAGTATGATTTCAAATTTGAATAAAAAATATATTTTGCATTTTTTAACAATAAAATATGTGATTATATTAAACATTACATATTTTCATTATCTACCTTTTCACTTTATAAACTAAGCCGTTTGCACAGGGGCACAGACTACAGACACCATAATATATCTTTTGCTTACGACTTTACTTCTTTTTCTTCTTTTGCATATCGGCCTGTCTCCGGGTCGGTAATCTTTCAAAGGTGGCAACCCAAGATAGGATAGTGCGTAACATCGCGTGACGAAACGTATCGCTCGAACGGTTGGATTTCGATAGTTTTTATTTTTGTATTTGAAAGACAATCACTGTTTGCAGGTCACACTGGACTCGAATTTTTTACTAAACTTGACAAAAAGTATAGAAAATTAAAATTAAAAAAATTTCTTTATTTGAGACGATTAAAAATGTTGTTTACGGCGCGTCGGTCAAACGCAAACTCGCAAGCTGTAAAAAAATCTTTTTGTTTCAAATAATAATCATACGAAACCTAACAACTGTATGAGATGTGGGTGTTTTTTCTCATAAGTCAGTTGTTCATACTGAAATCGAATGGGTCCACCAAACCATTTTATACGTCGTTTTTCATAATAAGTAAATATTTCAATTATAATACGTATAATTATGATTGGCCATTAAAAATGTATTCTTTGTAATACTCTCCTTAAAACGTTGCCCGGCAAATTTGAAACCGGATTGTTACTGCGGTGTATTTACGTATTCGAAACCATTCTCATATGACGCGTACCTTGTACAACATCATAATTCAAAAAACTACATTCACTGACAAACTTGTTAATTTACAATGATTTCCAGGAAGTTTAGAGCACCGACGAGGTATGCACAAATCTAAATCATATCGTAATACCTTACATGTGTTTGCCGCGAACTAATAACACTATTCCTGATCCTTTACCGGGAAATGTTCGCGCCCAACGGTCGATCAAACGGCCTCGCCGTATGTATACAACTGTATGTGATGTTTATATTTTCCAGTTCGGCGGATGTTCAAAACCACAGTTGTTCGTTCGATCCTGTCGGAAGGAGAGAATGGCGGCTGTTTGCTTCCTGCGTGTTCTGCGACGGGATCAGGTTGTTCGGGCAAATGATCCGATGTGACGGTGCGTACGACCACGGTTCAACTTGTAACATAACTTGGCGATTTTCACGATTCCAAAGACGTTTGGTCTCCTTGTGCTTTCACGTGCGTACTTTTCCCGCTTTAGATTGCCCATGTCTAGCGCATCCGCATTGCGTGGAAAGCAGACCCTTGGTGGACTGCCGACGGGTTCTTGAACGTCCGGTGGCCAGTACCGACTGTGCAATGGAAGTAGACGACGTGCGGACCGGAGGAGATCCGTTCGGTCGCAGTCGAGTGGCTACAAAAGACGTGGCGTGCGGCGGTGATTTCATTGTCATGCAGGACCGTGGAACCCAGACCAGCGTGGCGACAAGTCACGCTGCGTCTGGTGACGAAACCGTCAGCGTGACCGATGACTCCCCGACCAACGTGGCAAGAAGCCATGTTGAGTCCGGGGATGAGACGATCAGCGTGACCGATGACTCCCCGACCAACGTGGCAATAAGCCATGTTGAGTCCGGGGATGAGACGATCAACGTGACCGATGACTCCCCGACCAACGTGGCAAAAAGCCATGTTGAGTCCGGGGATGAGACGATCAACGTGACCGATGACTCCCCGACCAACGTGGCAAAAAGCCATGTTGAGTCCGGGGATGAGACGATCAACGTGACCGATGACTCCCCGACCAACGTGGCAAAAAGCCATGTTGAGTCCGGGGATGAGACGATCAACGTGACCGATGACTCCCCGACCAACGTGGCAAAAAGCCATGTTGAGTCCGGGGATGAGACGATCAACGTGACCGATGACTCCCCGACCAACGTGGCAAGAAGCCATGTTGAGTCCGGGGATGAGACAATCAGCGTGGAAGGCTGCACGCAGGCCAACGTGGCAAGAAGCCACGTTATGGAGTCCGACATCGTGGCACAGTGTCAGACAGATTTCCAGGTAGGAATGATTATAATGACGACCTCTTGGTTTCCGCGAGAAATTTTCTTCCCCGAAAAAGACAAAAAAAATATTGAATTTCAAGTAAACACCACTAAATCCGCCGATTCCAACATTTTTTTCACCGAGTTTTTTCATTTAACAATTATATGATCCATCATAGTTCTACAAGTTTATTAAAATGAAGTTTAACGTTATTAATACATGACTTGTATTAATTGATAATTAACACGTTATTGGTTATTGTATAATAATATAATGTGATAGTAAGTATTAAATTTTAAAAACTATTTTAATTTTAAATAAAACAAGTAGATAACATCTCATATGGTATTTAAACTATAATTTCTAAATTAAACACGATATTAATTGTAATTTTTTTGTAAAATTCAGAATTTAACTTATTTTTCATCCGAAGTAATTTTAAATATCGAACATACACATTTATTTATTGTTCAAATACAAAAGCTAAAATTATCCACCTTCTAATCAATAGGTAGCGATAATTGGAATGAAAAATTGTAGCGTTTTCTTGTAAAGAAAAAAGAAAGATGGGTATTTTAATTTTAGTGACATAGGTACAATAAAAAAAACCTATTTTTTGTTTTAAATCGCATTTTTCAATAACCCGTATGACGAGATAGTTCATCAACCAAATGTAGTCTTCTTTGAGATTTGACCTAGCTTATGACAATTGTGTATCAATCGATTTATTTGAATAGTGTTTTCCGAGTGAGTTTCGAAAGAGCCGTTAGTTATTGATAAAGTGTGAAATAATAAAGTGTTACATTCTTGAATGCGGCACATCATTACAGTATTTATATAGAACACCACATAGTGAACGGATATGTATATAATTAATTTTTTTTTTGATCCGACGTACTTTTTGCAGGACGTAGTTACGGAAGATAATATAGAAAGTGAAAGCGATGCAGTTCCCTTTGTTTTACCTGTAATGGAAGTGAACCGCGCCCAAGTGAGTGCAAAATCATTATACAATTGAATATCAACAGTAAAGTTATCAATTCCACCAATTGTTCACGTATATGAAACTCGATTTAACGGAGTACTCTGTTCGTTGTGCACTTTAATTTATACGCATTTCCTTCGTTAAGTCCATAATTTGTAACAAGCTCAAGAAAATACCATTTTAAATAAAGGGTGTTTCCATTTGAAAAAAATACTTTGTATCACCTAGGGACACCTTTACAGTGGCATAAAAAATATAACTATCAAAAACATAGCTTTTATAAATGGTAACTCGAACATTAAAAAAAAAAAAAATCCAAATTAAATCAATTTTATGGCCAATATAGGGGGTGAACATTGTTTAAAAATCACCCCGGGCTTATTTGTGTGTCACTTGTGGGTACTTGCTTCTGTAACTATATGGGTAGGGTGGTTTTAAAATGAGAACTAAGAATTTTGTTAAAGTGGTGTTATAGCATCTATAGTGTCACTTCGACACTAGCACAGAAATATATTTAGATTAGTTAATTGCGGTGTACTCGAGCGGTGACATATCCGTGTGCACGCACCGACGGCCAAGCTCCATTGTTTTAAGCGGTCAAACATGTTGGTTGTCAGTCGATGCACATGCAATCGTGACTTGCAACGAATAACATGATAACCAACGGTCGGCGTGCACGCACCGACGAATTGCAACAGAGATCCTTGCCACCACGTATTATACATGCGGGGCGGTATGACGAGATAGTTCATCTACCAAAAGTGGTCTTCTATGAGATTTTACCTAGCTAACGGCAACGGTGTACCGTTCAATTTATTTTTACAGTGTTCTCTGATTGAGATTCGAAAATTCCATTATTGTTAATTGTATTACGCTAAAATGTAACATTCCTGAATGCTGCGCATCGTTTCAATATTTACATACTAAACGACATGTGTACACTTAACCGTTGATTAATCCGACGTACTTTTTCCAGGACTTGAACCGGACGTTCAAGCAGTGGGAGGGTCGATACGCCCTGTTCACTAGGTTCAATGAAGGGATCATGGCCGACCGAAGTATGTTAGACGTCAGGCGAACGTCTTTGTAGTCATTGCAAGTGCAAAGTTGTTATTTGTGTTTTTATTATATAACGATTCTTACCACAGACACGCTGTACTCCGGACCACCAGAAGTCCTCGCAAAATATATTGCTTCTCGTTGCAAATATATGGAGACTGTATTAGACCCTTTCTGTGGCTCCGGAGCTATCGCAATTCAATTGGCCATGCTCGGACGTAAAGGTAAACCGTTCAACATACGAGACAAAATTAATATTCGTATTTAACCCGTCGAAACGTATATTGTACCTGCCTAACTGGTGTTGTAACGGTATATTTATTCGTTTATACTTTGCACAGTAACTGCGATGGATCGCGACCCGGCGGTAGTGAAGTGTGCCCGAAACAACGCTAGTGTGTACGGTGTAGCGGACCGTATACGCTTCGTTGTGGGCGATTTCTTCGCGACATGGGAAACGATGGAAAGGGTCGACGGGATAGTGACGTCGCCACCAGAACTATTAGGGAAACGCAAAACGGGAATTTTAATGCGCATCACTAGTCGCTTGGCGCCGAAAGTCCTTTTAAAATTTCCAACGAATCGGGATAAAACTGTGGTAGGTCAACATATTTTGTTATGAGCGTTTAAACGGAAACAATGCCAACAAAATTGTTTGTTTTTTTTTTTTACAGTTACATAGAATGGGAAGCTGCGACTTTCAACGAATAAGAATTGAAACGATTTCCGTCGACAGAACTTTCCACTCTATAAATGTTTACCTCGGCCCTGTGGTACGTGCTGAGTTAATAGTCGATAAAATAATACCTGTACAATAATAAGGCAACATTCTTCGGTCATTATAAAACTCCAATATGTTAATTTTTCATTTTCCAAATGTTTTTTTTTTTTAGAAGAACAACGAATGTCATACGCGAATAAGTACCGGAAACGAAGCTGCACAGAGGATTGACTCGGACGTACTGTTGTTTACAGATGGTAAGTCGGTATGAACCGTGCGACGCTTACGGACAATATTTTATTATATTTACAAGAACTTTATGCCGAAGATGACATTGTTCTTAATTTCCTTTAGGGGTAACAGTCAATCGCCGAGTGCAGTGGATACGAGGGAATAACTTGTTCGCGTATGAAGAATACCTAGATAAAGTAGAGGATTTCTTAAGAGTACCAACAGCCGACTAACCGATATATATGACTGGCATCGTTCGATGTGTACAGTATTTGTACATGTTTTTGTACTGTTGTACACGTTTTTTTTTTTTGTTTTACTTATTTCATCTTATTAAAACAAAATATCGCAAATTATGTGGAATTTTCTAAATAATGATTATTTCAAGGTGTTTACGTGAACTTATAAGATCAAAACGGTGTACCGTTTTCAGTATAACATATTAACCATGGTACAACTGTAGTAGATAAAAAAAATTAGTGTGTGTGTTACCAGTACGCGCGTGGGAAGTTAAACTTCTTTTGAACGGTACACGTGAATGAGTGAAAAAAAAAAGAAAAAAAAAGAAAGGCATGGATATACTGGGGTAATGAGGATAAGAAAGAAAAGAAACAATGTAAATTATATTTTTTATATTTTTTTTTTTATTTTTTTTATGCTAATGATTGATTATCATTTTGCTCAATCGGTATATAGTAGTTATGATTGGCATATGATGACTGAAATACGAAACGTACATTTGCGACTGAACATTAACCATATATCGCGTAAAAATTGCATTTCAATTCACCGACCAACATTATAGTTTATAATACGTAATATTATTATTATGTCATATTATGTACATGTACTGATACGCTTCGCACCTTTCGCTGCCCCGACGACCGTATGAAATCGTCCCGGACGATCATTCCGTTTTGATCTAAATATTTATCTCATCAATATTATTGTTGAGTATTCTTTGTTTAATAACCCAACCAAAAATACTGTCGCTTAATGACACAACCCATAGCCGTTTACAAAATACAGCTACGACAATCCGCGGCTGCGCACAACGACATGTCCGTGTTCGCGTTCGTACGGCCGCCCGTTCGCTTTTTTTTTTTCCTCACTACCCTGCGTAAAGAAGTTAAACTTCAATAATATACTAGGCCGGAAATGCGTAATACGGCTGACACGTCATGATATAATAATACGTATAATATGAATGTATGTGGATAGTATTAGTAATAACGAGTACCTCAACTCGCGTTTACCTTGTAACTTTATGTAAATGAAATATTAAAACTGAAAGTACGGTTCTCTTCAGCGGTGTAGCGAAAGTTTAAAACATATCGCACCGACGTCATTTCGTTCGAATTTCCCGCCGTCATCGTTCCGCGCAGTTGGCACGCGTGCAACGGTGTTCAACGGTTGGCGATTGTTTTTTTTTTTTTTTAGCAGCAGCTGCTGCAATTCTACTATAGCCCCCACCGTTGAGTTTCTTATCACGAGCTGTGCGAGCTGAATCGATGTGAAAAATTTTCTCACCTACCGATCGCGGTGAAGGGCAAGGAACTGTACGTCCGTCGGCACATCAATTTTCTACGCGGCAAATCGCGGAACTCTCACGTCGTACACCCGTCTACAACGCGCGGCCAGTGAAATGACCAACCTGGTAACCAGAAGCTCCATCGTTCTGGAAACGCTGGGCAAGAAGAGTCCCAAGGTAAGTGTGGTGTGAGAACCGATTGACGGCCGCCGTCTCGCGACTCGTTTGCTGAATTGTTTCTCTCCCCGTAGCTGCTCACCGCCTCTTTGTCCGCGTGCCCCCTGTGGAGTAACGGCCAGCAGCGGCGCAACCTCAACGTCCACGAGCATGTCAGCTATTCGCTGCTGAAAGGCGCCGGCATACCAGTGCCCAAGTTTGGCGTAGCCAAAACCGGCAAAGAGGCAGCCGAAGCAGTTCAATGTCTGGGGCTCACCGACATTGCCATCAAGGCTCAGGTTTTGGCCGGTGGCCGTGGATTAGGCCATTTTAAGAAAGGGTTCAAAGGTGGTGTCAAGATGGTCGACACGTAAGTTACTGTTGAAGTTAGTCGTACATGTACAGCAGGGGCGGATAGGCGGGTTCTGATCGGCCGGGGAAAGATTTAGAACTTTAAGAAAAATTCTAACGGCCCACGTGACAATATCACACCAAAATATTACGTTGCCTGCCTTTTCGTTGTTGTGCTAACCCCTGAGATCTACATAAGTGTAGACCACCGGTAGAGAAAATAATTTACAGAAACATATAAGTACTCGTGTAACTGTAATCGGAATAATTGGTAGAACATTCTATACACTCGTTCATACACAATAATTCGTTCAAATTCAAAATGTGTTGATGATCAATATTGCATATTATATATTTTAAATTTACAATAAAATTGTTCACTAAAGTGAACGCATCGGCCCATATTTAGTCAACATATGTAACGGTCCACCGGGAAAGTCCCGGTATTCCGGTGGGCCCATCCGCCCCTGATGTACAGTCCCTCACAGTTAGTGTTATGAATTCAGGGCAGAAGAAGCTGAGTCCGTGGCGAATAGTATGTTGGGAGATTTTTTGATCACCAAACAAACTGGAGAGAAGGGACGTATTTGCAATGCTGTCATGGTTGCTGAAAGAGTTTATGCTAGAAAAGAATACTACTTTGCTGTCATGATGGAAAGAGCTTTTGGAGTAATTATAAATATATTAAAATAATATTGTTTCGTCGATATATTTACATGTCAATTATGTGTAGGGTCCAGTTTTGATAGCTTCCTCTCAAGGAGGCGTCAACATAGAGAAAGTTGCAGCAGATAACCCTGAAGCTATTTTTTACATGCCAATTGATATTACCAAAGGTAATTTTTTTAAATCTTTGTTTTTTTAGTTATAAATATTATTAACTTTTTTTATTGTTACAAAATAATACAGATTACACACCTAGATATACAAAACAATAATAACATAGTGAAAATAATTACTGCTTTTATTTTGATAAAACTAAAACAATTTAAAATACTATTAAATAACTTTAATTACTCGGTTGATTATCTTTTTCAAATACTTTTAAATTAAAAATTCTAGGTCAATTAATATGTGACTAATTATATAGATTATAATGTTATTTATGAATCATAATATTTTTGTTTGTAATAAAATGTGTTCAAAGTTCAGTATAGAACTTTAACAATTTCTTAATTGTGATAGTGTTTTAATCTTTAAAGAATATATAAACTATGAAGTATTGAAATAAATGAAGTTTGAGTTGAATTTACTAATAAAATTAAGTAAAATGCAACATTGCTTTATATTACCCTGATTAAAATGAGGTGATTAATTAATGAAAAATATTTTTTTAGGTGTATCCAGAGATTTGGCTTTAGAAGTAGTCTCTAAAGTTGGATTGACCAAACAAAAAGATGAAACTGCCGATGTGATTTTAAAGTTATACGACTTGTTTCTGCAAAAAGATGCTCTTTTAATTGAAGTTAATCCTTATGCAGAAAGTATTTCTACTGGGGGATGTAAGAGCAAGATTTTAATGTATTCAACTGTAATACTTTTCTTAATTTTTATAATTTATAGATTATTGCTTGGATGCTAAATTCCGTTTTGATGACAATGCTGAATTCAGACAAAAAGAATTATTTGATTTGCGTGATTGGACTCAAGAAGACGAAAAAGAAGTAGAAGCTTCAAAGTTTAATCTTAATTATATTGCACTTGATGGTGATTATTTAAAATCTTTCAAGTTGAAAATAAATTTGATATTAAATGTATTCATATTTTTTGATAGGTACTATTGGTTGTTTGGTAAATGGTGCTGGTTTAGCAATGGCAACTATGGATATAATCCATTTGCATGGTGGTAAACCAGCTAACTTTTTGGATGTTGGAGGTGGAGCTACTGCTTCTCAAGTGAAAGAAGCCTTTAAAATCATTACATCGGATCCTAAGGTAAGATTTCTATAAACTGTATTTCTAATCAAAAATTGTAATTTATAATGTTTACAATATCCAAGGATCAACACTCAGATCATGGCATTTTTTTTAAGGAAATTAGAAGCTGTAATTTTCTGTCTCTAACTATCACATGGGTATTTTGGTGTTTTTCTATTTCCAACCAAATAATATTAATCAATTGTTACCATAGATATTTTGAAAACTAATGTACTGAATCTACTTAAGAATCACTTACTTTTTTTCATTTTTCCCCATAAGTTCTTAAAAAGTTTACCATGTTAATTTTTAAATATCGACTTTATTGGGTTATGATTAAAATATGAGAGAAGCGTTCTCAAATAGACTTACTGTCAAATTAAAATCAATTTTCAAAATCCTAATCATATAATTAGATCAATGGGTATGTTTGAAAGAGTGAATATCTAAATTACGATATTGTGCTTATGATAAGCAGAGAATACAGAAAATGACTGCTTCCAATACCCTTAGTGAAACTATTTTATAAATTTTTTTTTTTTTTAAGTTTATATTTCCCAAAAATCATAGTGCAATTGATTATAGAATAGGCTACCCTAGCAACTCCCAAATTCATCCAATATTTGATTTTTTTTACCATACTTGAAATTTTTTTGAAGGAATTAGCATAAATAGATCATAATAGTTAGTTAGAAAAAATGTTATTTATATGTTGATGCATATTTCAATTTAAAAAGAACTTTTATTATAAATTATTATTTAATTGTTTCATATTAAAAAGTACTATATTTGTATTGTCAAAACTGCTTATTACGATTCCCATCAGTATATTTGGTTAAAACTTGGTACTGTGCTTAATATTAAGGGATTGGAATGTAGATATTTCAATGTATATAAATAGTTGAAATCTGCCTAAAAAATGTATTATGAAAAATTCAGAATGTATAGAAAAGTAATCAATTTCTTAGGCAAGAGAAAATAGACACAGCTGAATGCATTCTTGAAAATATTTTTTAATTTCTCTTTGCTCTAAAAATGCATTCCTACTTTACTCTAGAATTCCTCATTAGACTACTGTCGATTTTAAAATGTTATGTCACTTAAAACTTAAGAAATGTGTTCAATAAATAAACTATTCTAAAAAATCAAGTTTTTTTCTTATTCTGCTTCTATGGGTCCTTTGAAGATTGATATAAGTGAATTCTACTGTATTATCATTACATCTTACTTTATTTTATTAAAAAACTATATACGATTACTTCGTCAATTTTTCTTTTTGCTTTCTATAGTTATGACCTAAATTGATATAAATCGATATATTGTATTTTACTGTACCTCATGTCTTCGGGTGTTTATTATATAAATTATTATTATCGTTGTAACTTATGAGTATAGCTATTTGTAATATTTTCATAGTATTGTGAGTTCATAGAATATTAGAATAATATGGATCACTAGTGTACATTTTAAAAAAGGAAAATCTGGATAAATTAAATAAAATAGGATGTGCATATTATTTTAGGCTAAGCAGTAGTTAATTAAAATTGTAATTTGTATTTATGCTAGTAGTAACCTGTAAATAAACTTACAAACTTATGGTATAATTTGTAATTTAAATTACAAATTACATTTTTGTTTTAACCTTTTGTTAAAATATTAAATTTACATTTAAATATTAGTAGAATAATAAATTTTGGAGTCTGATTTAAAAGTAAATTTTAAATTGTAGGTATGTGCTATTATGGTGAATATTTTTGGAGGAATTATGAGGTGTGACATCATCGCTGATGGAATAATTGCTGCTGCTCAAGAATTAAATCTTAATGTACCAATTATTTGTCGTTTACAAGTGAGCATTTAATATTAATTCTAAGCTTATCTTAGACAATAATAAATATTATGTAAATTATTTTTATGGACATTAACTTATTTTATTTAACCCATAGGGTACAAATGTGGATGAAGCTAAACTACGAATTGCCAATTCTGGCATGAAAATATTGCCGGTTGACAATTTGGATGAGGCTGCTCGACTTGCAGTCAAATTGTCTGAAATTGTGAATCTAGCTCGTGAACAACATTTAGGTGTCAACTTTGAAATGCCTATCTAAAAATTAAATACAAGAATCAGACAGTAATTTATTGTATGTTTAAGTAATATTTATCATACTCCGGTTCATTAGCACATTTTTCTTATAAATACACAATACTATGAAATAAATTTTATATTCTTTCCTAAAGCTTTAATTATTTAATGGAGATATAAATTGGCTTAACTTTACCCTTCTTGACTAATATTTTTTGTCTGAACACTTAAAATTATTTGTGGTGAGTTTTTTGTTGTTGTTAGATTACATATTTTTAATTATGTTACAGTTACTAAGTTATTATTAACTTGATAACATATCCATCTAAAAATGTTAAATCTAGTATTAAATATGATTTTGTATTATAGTTACCTTTATGATTAAGAAATACCAGTGATTTAGTGTAACATAATTGAACTAATTAATAAATCAAGACATACGTGTAACAAAGGTATAATGTTTTTCACTAGTCTCCTTGAATTATTACGAACAAATAGCATTGTTTTTAATAGCTTCTCATGTAGGAAGTCATATTAAAAAGTACTACTTGACAACAGTAATGCGCATATAATGTTACAATTGCAAAACTAATCTGCTAATGTGTTCCCTTCATTTGTATTTCATATAGTTCCTTCTTTTAAAAATCAATGATGTTACTTTACAGCTTTATTATTTTCAAGTAAAGCTTATTGTCTTAAATGATTAAGTATCAAAAACTATTGTCTAGGATTTGTACTTGGATTACCAGACTACCATATATTATTATTATTATTATTACTATTGTTGTTAATCTTGTCTAATATTGTTGTAAATTTTCATGAATGTAATAAATTATTGTTATAATGTAAAGATCATTATATATCATTGTTTTAATCATTGATTACAAATTATTATCTGAGAAGTTTGGTTTTATTGTTATTAATTATTCATTGTATGATAAAAGGTAAAAATATTGCTCGTTTAATCCAAAAAAAAAAAAAATTATTTAAGATACATAAGGCACATAATTTTTTTCAAATACAAATTTAAATATCTATTGAAAATTATTGTAATTAGTGATTTTGGAAATATTGTTGGAATGACTTGAGAAATAAATTAAGCCTGTATTTTGATTTTTAAGCTACTTAGTAAGTGTTATTTAATTTATGAAATTTATTTTATTTCTTGTGTGCAGTCGCAAACATGAAAAATAAATATAAGATGGGCTTTAAAACGCATAATTTAAATTTTTATATTCTATTTTGTACTACTTACCATACCTGTATTTGAAGACGTTCAAGTTTCGGTTTGGTATACGCCAATGCTCTACGATTGGCTACACATTGCTGGCTACAATTGTATCTGCCATAGTGAGGTGCTTGTAATATTGCCCTTTCCCCCACCCACTATCATCGAAAACTAAAAGAAAGACAATTTCCTCCACAGACTGCAGTCTTAGAGGAACTGTAGAAGTGAAATTTCGGACTGGTCAATTTTCACATCTTTCCATCTTTCACAATGCTTGTTATTAAAAATTGATTTTTCTTTTAGATACTTAAATAGTTCACAAAGTAATTTGGTTTTTTTTTGAGGCCTAAAATCGTTATTCGATACTATTTGTGAGTATTAACTATAAACAATTTTTCTTAAATTTTCATAAATTAAAAAATGTTCTCAATGAAACGAGTAATCTCCGATTACAAGGAAAAAACTTTAAAGGTAATTAAATTCATGAGTATTTCGAAAATCTCGGTTATTCTCGTTATCGTTTTTTTTTTTTTAATCACCGTGTAACTAACTTCGCATAGCATTTTTGGTGTCGAGTGTTGACTGACACGTTTGAACACGTTTCAATTCGAACCATATTAGGAAATTTCAAGTTTTCGTGGTCACTTGAAAGTCGATAACAAACGCCAGTCATCGGATAAAACAAACTCGCCGAACGAATAGTTTATTCTCGGGTACCTGTACAATTCTAGAATGTGAAAAAGTGGAATTCAAAATTTTGAAATCGGTACACATCTGGACGTTGTAACTCGGGTCTCGGACCGTACGAATCTGGAATGTTCAAATGTTGAACATAAATATACGATATTTATGTATACAAATAATAATAAATATAAATAAATGTTATGAATTCGTTTTGTTGCTAAACCGTTTGATTTTAAACGTGACCGTTTAATCAGTGCTTCTGTGTTGCGATCTAGGTCATTTTCTCTCCAGTTAACTTTCGTATCATTAGATGATAGACACCAAAGTAATACAGTACGGGAAGTTGCTGCTCCGCCAATAAGACGGTTCAATCGCGGTCGCAGAACGCGTCTAGCTGCATTTCGGGCAAACTTCCAATGCAATCGAACTCCAGAGCAACAGCAGAGAGCGAAATGGATTTTAACGGTTTCCAGTGCCTACCACAAACACACAACAACACTTGTTGCAGAAAACAAGTTGATACAAACACAATAATGGATGGCATTATGTTGGGACGACTAAATTTCAGTTATAGTAATTTCAAATGTTAATTAGTGAAACATATATCATTTGGTTATCGTGACATTTTGACTCAATTTTTAGAATTTACTTTTTTTTCTACTTATTCATTCCTTGTCCAATTGAACATTTACTATGATGTATAATATACATGGTTGGATTTTTTAGACGTGCTCACCCCCTTGTTTGGCTGTAAAAATACTTATATACCGGTGGTACCTGTTACAAAAAAAAAAAGCTTTTTTTTGTTTCAAATAAGGATCAGTAAACATGGCTAGGTTTTAAATAATGTCAGGTAGTAAGCTATTGAAAACTAAGTGAATCTTACGAACACCAAAAATATTATTATCTGAAAGTAAATTTTGTTATTCTAATGAGTGCGTTTAAGTCAAAATTATTGATAATTAAGTTTATACATGATAAAATTCGTCAAAATCACTGAAATCTACAATTTATTTTCTAAAACATTCAATTGCATAAAACTTTAATTAAATACCTAATGCTTGAAAATCGAATGTAGGTATTCCTCAAAAGTTTCACTGTTCTTATAGAAATGTAAAAATTAGCACAGTTTTTTCACAAGCTTTTTCATTTCAATTGTTTGATAAAATTGGTTAAGACCAGAAAAAAGTGTAAAATTATTTTTTCAGTAGTTTAAAATTGAATTTACATTATTTTACAAAGTTCGTAGCACCCTATACGAATTTGTTTAAAAAAAATTATAAGCCTATTTGAAAATTATTTACCATATTATAGGTACGGAATATTTCTCTGACAAATTAATTTTTTGTTGTTATTTTATGGCCTACTCGTGCCCCTGAAAATAGCTAAGTTTTGAAACCCTACGCGATACCCGCGTTTTCACCTTCCGAACACGGCACTATTAAGCGTGCGAGTAACGAAAAAATCTCGTCTTGCGCACCAGTACGACGTCTCTCGGTCCTCCGGCTCCGGGTCTCCGAAGTCCGTTAACCGGTTACCGGTTACTGGCCGGGAGAAATTTGGTTCCGATCATCAACAGTGATGAAGAGGAACGTTTCCGACGATAACAGATAGAAATGTGGACGAGAGGAGATGGCGAACCCGCGTGACAAACA
Organism: Periphyllus acericola; assembly: GCA_949715065.1. Lineage (NCBI taxonomy): Eukaryota > Metazoa > Arthropoda > Insecta > Hemiptera > Aphididae > Periphyllus > Periphyllus acericola. Next base: position 1,585,899 of record OX454272.1, on the reverse strand, counting down.
AAAAATGTTGGTTTGCTTTTGTATTCTCTGGCGCGCCAACTAATTTGATGACCTTTTTTTTTTTTCGTAAAACCCAAAATATTCCAACTCCTTCCTTGGCTCGAATTCGTAAAAAAACAAGTCGAACACAACGTTATAAGACAATTTAAACGTAGCTAAAAGACTATTGGGTACTGTTGGGCACTAAAAGGGTATAAACGAAACAAAAGCAGTACGCGAATGAAATTCTGAATTCCCATAAAAATTTGGTATTCCGTGGTGAGAACTGAAAAATTTCGCTTGTTCGCGTGCAATCCGTTCGGAAACGCAGTGTTTTTCATGGAAAAATTTTCTAGTCCATGACTTATCACGGCCGTTATCAAAGACTATTGTTTGGTATTTACAATGCGGAGCCGTGAACAAAATATTTTGCACTGCAATTGATTTTTGCTCGCGACCGTTTTTTTTGTTTACAATTCGCATCGTTGTTTACCCATGCGCGCAGCGCCACCGTAGGACCCGGAGCCTGGAGTCGTAAGTTCGTAACTCGCGTTCGCCGTATGAACTATGAACTGTTGCATGCCGTACGTGAGTATATACTTGTTGTCTTACCGTTGCGACGGCTATCAAAACCCAATATTGTATTGTGCCGTCCGTTCCGTGCTCCTTCGGTGCTATTGAAATTATGTTGTGACCGACGGAATACCTGTGCGCGTGCCCAACGACTTTCCTCCGCTTGTCTCCTTGACAGGCTGGCCTCTGCTGGTGGTCTTGGTGTTCTCACGGACCGTACGCTGTTTGAAGTTCTATCGTGTTACCGCGGCTGTTTCATGTGAAAAATTCAATGTCGTTTGACGGCATCACGATTTGAGGTGTTTCGGTACGCTCTCGTGTCCATCTGCTTTCTACTGCTAGAAATACCGTCGCATGATCATATTTGCCGACTTGGACGTTCTGTCAACAAATGTTTCATCTCTGAGTTTATTTTCTTCATGGTTTCTATAGACTGTATTAATTTTGTATTTTTTTTATATTTTTATCAGTTGTGAATCTATGTTTTACGTTCGAGTCCTTGGGTTCATTGCTCCGATCATTGTTCACCTTCATTACGTTGCTTCACATTTTGTTCGTGTTTATAAGAATACCAAATTATACTTGGAAGTTTATCATAGACTTTTGTTTCAACGTGTTTTAACTCTCCAATTTATATTTTGTTGCAAAAGGTTGTCGTTGGTTAGGTTCTGTTGTCCATCAGAATACTAAGCCTTTAGACAAATTGTACATTTCCAAGTCCTATTCCTACATCTGTAGCATTAAGCATTTAAGCTACAATATTTAATTTATAAATTTACTAATGTTGAACAACAATTGTTTGCGTTGTATTGGTATATTTTTTATTTTTACCATTGTGAGGAATATCACATTGAATTTCATCGATTACAAAATTCTTTTGTTAAATATTTAATTTTTATATCCATGTTAATTTCCTTTAAAGTTTCAGCTATTTAATGTTCGTATCCTTTGGTATTCTATTCCAATAAGTGTTTAATATCATGTCATATTCTGTTTGTTTTTGTGTAAACACAATTAACTTATAATTTTAATTATATAAATTGTTCTTGCTTAATCATTTTGACTGTTTTAAATTATATTTAGTAATTTAATTTTTATCTTATGTTTCTAGGTTACATGATTTTATAAAGAATACAGATGGAGATATAATTGTAGTGTTCAAACGATTTCATACTTCTTTTTAAATATACCTACACTATGTCTACATCAGGTATACTACTTATATTAAATATTTATCTAGATTTAATATTATCTTTAAGTTTTATTGAGAAGCTGCCACATGTAAATTTAAAGGTGGTATAAACTATAGTCACATTTTACGAAAAACAAATTTTGAGAATTAGCTGTTTTTATGTATTTTTAAATCTCATGTAATTCTATTCAATATCGCTTTGAATTGTTGTTAAGCAATCTTGAACATTTCTTGAAATGAAAGTTTATTTAATAATAATTATACATAACAAGATTTTAAATATAACTTAAATATTAAACACACTTTTACTCACTAAAGCTTTTTTTTATATATTTAAGGTCCAACAAATTGAAATACTATTCAAAACCGTAACATTTATTTATATATTTCTGTTTGTATAAACTTATCAAGATTGAAAACATTAAGTAATAACATGTGTCTTTTCTCCAATATTTTCAGTAATGAGAATTACTCAATACGTTTGTACTATAATATATTATTACTTCAAAACTATTTTTAACATATTAGTTGTCTTGTCTTATGCTATTTAATATTTAAAAACTTGGTTTATTTTGTGTCGAAGGAAACCTAACTAGTATTTATTACAAGAAGGAACATACATTTCATAATGAACATATTACAGTATAAAAGTAAATAAGTATATTATATTAATATTATTTTTTATTATCAATAAATCATAGTATTTAGTTATAAATGTTATAATTCTAAAGAGTTTTATATTAATGTAATTAAAATTGTATATTTTTAACATCATTTTGTTTTGAAGGTTGTCGCCTGATTGTTTCAGTTAAGTCCCCTTTTGTTCACTTGTAGTCTGATTGGTTAATATCCAAGAATTTAGTGATGCGGAAAACCTTTGGGATGTCATTGCTAAAGCTGTCTCATAACATAAAAATTAATTTAATCTAATTATTATCTTATACTATGTGTGCTAAGAAAACACAACTCAGCTGTGCAGCCAAATTATAGCGCTATGTTGTTTCGAGTTTGGTAGGTAGGAGTGTGCCATGTGATATTTGGTTGGATGATCTATAATCATTTTAAGTTGCTGCTGACTTGCGCTTTTAAACAAACTATAAATTGAAATTATATATTTGACACTTAAGTTTTCTTTAATATTATAATTTGATAATTTTGATTTCTATATTTTGTTCTTGAAAAATGTCTTGATTTCATTCTTTTTCTGGTGCTTATATATTGAATTAAATTTAAAGTTGTTACTTTTAAAAATTAAATAATTCAAATAAATACTAGCTAATATGTAACAAATATTTTAGTAAAATAGGGTAAAAATTACCTTGAAACTATAAAATTAAGTATTTAATTTTGGAAAAATACTGGTTATATTTATTTATGATGTTTTATATATATCTATAATAGTTCACAATGAAGTGTGTGGCAAATGTCAGATTTTTGTACATGGAAAGTATGCTATTGCATACGGTTGTAAATTTTAATGGACAAGTTTTTTTAACAGTTTAAATAATTATTTTTAGATTAGGAATGGTAAATTATGGACAAATATTACTTGCAAAGTGCAAAAAATCATAAATGACCAGTTTCTTGCTTAATAATTTAATTTTATATTGATGTATTTGTATTTTATTATGTTATTTTGTTTTCAGTACAATCATCATACATTGTTTGTGGTTGTTAAACTTTGAGCTTATTCACTGAAAAATCTCCCAGCATTCCCAATGAAAAGTGTAGCTGATGGTGAATCAGAAAATTTACGTCAATTAAATACAACTTGGGGTAATAGTAGAGGTGAACAACAAACTGAATTGAGTTCAGAAGCAAGAAACGCAGTACGAAGAACATTATTTGTTGATACGCCTACTACAGTAGAAAGCAATGATAACGTTTTAACAGACGGTAACAACGAACAAGATAATAAGTGGCTCTCATACATATTAGATAAATTGATTGAAGACCCTAAAAATATGCCTGGCAATAGCCAAACACCTCCTGCTAAAGAGGTAAAAGATAAGGAGCCAGAAGTACAAACTGGAAGTGGAGCTGAATCTGGTATTAAAGATGTCTGGGCTCATAATTTGGAAGAAGAATTTTCATCGATTAGAAAGTTGCTGCCTAAATACTGTTATGTGGCCATGGATACAGAATTTCCAGGAGTTGTAGCTCGACCAATTGGTGATTTTAAAACAACTGCAGACTATCTGTATCAGTTGTTGCGTTGCAATGTTGATCTATTAAGGATCATTCAGTTGGGACTCTCATTTTTCGATGAAGATGGCAAAACTCCTGCTGGTCCATATACAACATGGCAATTCAATTTCCAATTTAATTTATCAGAGGATATGTACGCTCAGGATAGCATAGAATTATTGACAAATTCCAGGTAATAATAAAATGTCATTAAATATTTTGATAATTATTTGTTATTTAAAAAGTTGTTACTTTTTAGAATACAATTCAAGAAGCACGAAGAGAATGGAATCGAACCATTATATTTTGCTGAATGCATGATCACATCTGGATTAGTGTTGATGGATAATATCAAATGGATGACATTCCACAGCAGTTTTGATTTTGGCTACCTTGTCAAAGTCTTGACAGATGAAAGATTGCCACCGGAAGAAAATGATTTCTTTGATATGTATTCTCTTTATTTTCCTTGTGTTTATGATATCAAGTATCTAATGAAGAGCTGTAAGAACTTGAAGGGTGGTCTGCAAGAGGTAGCTGACCAATTGGAGCTTAGACGGATTGGACCACAACATCAGGCTGGTAGTGATTCTCTACTAACAGGCATGGCTTTTTTTAAAATCAGGGACATGTATTTTGAAGGTATGATTGACAGTAAGAAGTATTGTGGTCATTTGTATGGCTTGGGTATTACCACCTTGAACAATGGCCAAATACGTTATGATAATAATGAAGGGGCATCCAATTAATAATACCAAAAATATATTATTATTATTATTATTATTATTATTTTTCTAAAATCTTATGACCATAATTTTTTATTGTTAGCTAATGAATGGCATACTACACTAAACATTTTAATTTTATTGATACAAATATTTTTTAAATATGTCCCATTTATTTTTTTTTCTTCAATTGATTTGTCTGTTTACAATTTTGTTTTCCAATTGTCTACAAAGTTTGGAAATTTTAGATTTCAATTTAGTTAAGAATTATGTTAAGAAAACAAATTAAAAGAAAAAATGGTCTATGTAATATTTGTGTATATTTTTTTGTATTCTACTTTCCAGGCCTAGTGCATTAGAATATAATTGTTTTCAAAATATTTTATGCTTCGAGAAATGAATTGAGTACACTAAGTATTGAGATAAATTTAAAGTTTTTGATCATTTTTATAGTTTATAAATTTTATATTATGTATAAAAAGTCCTAATAAGCAAGACAACTAAAACATGAAAAATTGATTTTATTAATTTACAAAAAAAAAACATTTGAATGATAAATTTAATATTAACCCCAAGATCTAATTATCAACTGAAAATAAATGTATTACTCATAACTCGTAAGTTAAGACGTTAAAAATTACATTATCCCATTGCCTATTAGGACTCTATGTTAAATTGTATAGATTTTTAGTTATATGCATTAATGCAGTTCAAATCCTATATCATTACAACCATTAACTGCATATAAATTGTAATTATAATAAATTATAGTAGCATTATCGTGAGTAGATGTTTGTAAATTTTAGATTTTCTGAGAATCAATTAGTATATTAGTTTTACTATTATGTATTTTATTTTAGATTCCGAGTGAAGGAATTTTTAAATCAATAATCATTTTTTTTTCTCAAAAGAAATGGTCTGAGGTTTTGTGTAGAGTGTAGATCCCTTTATCTATAAACAATTTTAAAAATTCTACAGTTCTTAATTTTTTACTAATAAATAAATGTGCTACTTATTTTAACAAAATTGATTTTGATTATTTTATTATAATTATAAAATAAGAAAAGCTTGAAAATGTCAGTAATTGTGTATCTATTTTACTGGGTATAACCAGGAGCTTTAAATATATGCTTCTTGATAATTTTTGAAATGTTTGAAATTACCGTTTAAAATTTGATTGTTTATTCTATGGTGTGTGTTGATAATATTACAATGACATTATTTATTTTGGTTTGAATATTTGTTTGATAAATTAAGTATTTATATGTTGTGAAATTATATTAAAATTAAATTAATTTAATTATAGTGCATTTAAAAAAAAGTATGATTATAATTGAATGTCACATGTTTTCAATACAAGGTTAATTTAACTGTACCTAAATGGTTTTCTAAAGAGCCATGACTGTTTTTTTTTTTATGAAATCTTGTAATTTGAAAACAATAAATAAGTTATCTAACAAAAGTGGTCCATAATGTTTTTATCAAAAGCAATGGTTAATCATGTTGCTTTTTACTAAAAATTTAATTTTGACAAAACAGTACCTACCTATGATTTACATAGGTTTGAAGTATGTCTCAACCTTTATGCTATTGTTCTGTTGGAAAAACCTCCAGGAGCAGTTAAAATGTCTGATTCCAATCTCTGTTAAGTTGTTCTCTGTTTACCTATGTTTCAAATTCATTTCTGATGATAATTAATTGATGATACAATACATTTCTGAAATAACATATTGATATTGAGATTTGGGATCAAAAAATAATTGGTGTTGTAATGTTTTTACAAAAAAAGTGGTTTCCGAATATTTACTAGTATCATTGATTATAGATAGTATTTATAATCAATGCTAGTATCTACATAAAATGTATTTTTTGACATGCATGTGTTTTATGGCTCCTCTATTTTATTCCGAAAATTTTCCGATATCGAGAGCGTTGCTGTTGCTTAATCTCTATGACTTAGCATTTATATTGGATATATATTTATACATTGCTTTGTAATGCATTACAAGATGAAATAATATGCGAGGCGTCATTTAAATTTGTTACACTTCTAAAGAATTGAAACTAGACCGTTTAACTAAGTAGGTACTTAATAATGATGCAACAAATGAAGGAAGTAAGTACTTGAAAGTAACTACTTAAAATCACAGTAAGTCATCATGATATATATTAAAAACTCGAGTCTTATCATCATTCATAAGTAGTAAAATAATAAAATGGAAATTGATTTTAGCTCCATCAGAAATAATATTGTTGTACCGGATAAGCTGGAAACTTCTCTAAAAACGTATTTCTTAAATCCCATCATTGATTAAAATATATATCAGTGTATGTTTATTCAATGGTTTCATACACGATTCGAACACTCATTCCTTGGTCATCTATCTTTGGTGTTCGTATTTTAGTTAATTTAAATAATAATATTTATTTTAAGCAACTCCGATTGATTCTTATATCCTATAAATAAGTATATCCTATCTATATCCTTTTGCGATATTTCTACAACATGATTGTTGTAATGCTCCCCCCCCCCCTATTCACAAAAGTATCTCTCTTGGTCGATGACGGCCATGTGTAAAACAAAATATTCGAAATGTTCAACATTGCAGAGGGAAGGTTACATGATAATAAATCTTGTAACTCTAGGATATATTTTCAGCTAGCAAGGCTATAAACCGATCGACCAGAACTGTTTAAAATATTCATTCGCTGTCGTAATGGAGCACTACGCCTATATGATTTTCTCATACACCTATGTAGTATTTATTCGTGTTAAATTATTGATTGTAGAATGTAAATATTAAAATATCTACGCACCCGAGTCATCTTTCGACTCGGCGTGGCGCGTGTACACCTAATTATTATGCTCGACGATAATATAATATTCTGTTCGCACAATTTATTTTTAGCACTCGTTGCCAATGAGATCATCGCGATTATTATAATGTGTTTATCGGTAGGTTACGCGCCCATCTCCGTCGGCTTGATAATCGCTAAGGAATTTCCGGTCTTAACCGAATACGAATCTTGAGTTTCGTTTTAACTCGCGTGTTACCAAACTGGACCCGGGACAGGTCGCTTTACGCAAAATCAGCAATATTCCGTCGGGCTATTAATCTATTACGGCGTATGTCTCAACCTTTATGCCATGGCATGTCAAACTCAAAGTATCAGGTGGGCCAAATATATTGAAAAGTTTACTATTTGGGCCGCACATAAAAATTTAGCGAAAAAATAAATATTTTGTACACATTTTTCAATTTTATTCTTTATGTTTACGAATACAGCAATTACAACTACATTAAAAAATTAAAAAACAAATGAACATTGACATTTAAATAAAATATAAATCATACTAATTATTTATGAAAATATATATAAGTGTTGTATAAATTACAAAAAAAAACATATTAATAATTCTTTTTAGACAATATTTGACATCTCTTTTCTCCCACCAACTTTTCAATTTCGGGAGAAATATTATTTGACGAAGCCACTTTTAATACTGCATTTAGATGTGTGTCGGTTAATCTGGATCTAACGGATGATTTATTACTGTTCATTAATGAAGAAAGTTGCTCGCATTGACAAGTACTACTAAACATAGAGATCATTTTACTAGCAAATCTTCGAGTTTCCACGCATCGTATTGGCACAAAATTGTAAAAATCAGGGACACCAACCTCATTGAATTTATTTTTTAAATTTGAATCATTTTGAATCTCGATAAGTTCCATTTGTATACGTGTTGGAACATTGACTGCGTCTATTGAAAAAGGAGACGTAAACAAGGCAAAATCGTTTTCTAGATATTGGAAATCTTGAAACCTATTTTCGAATTCGATCTTCAAACATATAGTTTTTTCTGAATATTTTTTGTCATCAGAAGATAAGACAGTATAATAATGTATATCAAATAAACCATTCTCTAAGAATCTAAAATGGTCATTACACGACATTAATATTTTCTTTTTTGCACATTAATATTGATAGCCGCGGGCCACAAAAAAATGAGCCGCGGGCCGCGTGTTTGACATGCCTGCTTTATGCTATTGTTGGGAAAACCTCCACCGGGAGCAGTTAAAATGTCTGATTCCGGTCCCTGATGAGTTGTTCTGTTCACCTATGTTTAACGGAGAATTTAGCGTCAGTCGGATCATTTCAAATTAATTTCTGATGATAATTAATATTGATGATACAATACATTCCTAAAATAGCGTATAGGTATATAGACATTGAGGTTTGGGATCAAAAAATAATTGGTCTTGTACTGTAATGTTTTTACAAAAAAAGTGGTTTCCGGACAATTAATAGTGTCTACGTTAAATGTATTTTGTTGACATAGATGTGTTTTATGGCTCCGCTTTATATATTCCGTCGGGCTATTACGGCGTGCCGGGTTTCGTTTCGCAACAGAGTGTTTACTGTTTTACCGTAAACATTCTGCCACCGCGTCAAGTCTTGGTCGCGAGAACGGGTTCAAACCGTGTTCCGTTTTTTTAGCGTTTCGAGTTTTTTACCGTCGCGTTTTCCTCTAGTAAACCGCTTGTTTTGGTCGTACAATGCGATGCATTGTATTTCACCGGGAACAGTAGAAATTGATTATGAAAACATCATTATTACTATCGTCGATCGATCGCTATTGTGTACCCGTAGTATGCTCAACGCTACTACATTTATGTTCACATAGGTTTGACTCCAACTCTGGGGCAATACCGAGAAATCGAATCGCAATAAAATACAAATCACACAAAATAAAATCCTTCGCTCCATCATGAATGCCCCATATTATGTTTCAAACCTTTCTATCCATTCTGACTTAAAAATTAAAACTATACACGAAGAAGCCAAATCTTTCTACAAACGCTTCTTCCATAAACTGCCCTCTCACCCAAATCCTCTTATATCCTGACTGGCTACTCGCACAGTTCTTGGAAATCCACCGCGTCGACTAAAAAGAAACTGGTGTACAGACCTTCTTAATGACAACTAACACAATAATTTATATATTCTCCTTTCTCAAATTAATTTTAAAGTTCCCCCTCGCTTAATAAGGTCTAATTCTCCTTTTGCTGTTCCTTTCCACAGCACCAACTATGGTAGAAATATTCCAATCCATCGTATGATGCGCATTTGTAATGAGCACCTATGCTTCTCTTAGTAAGTTCTATTTTGTTGTTGATTTTAATTTTGATACTTAATCTGTTATAACTTATTACTGTTTTTACCTTTGTTTAATTATTGTTTTATTTTTACTTGTATATAATCGCCGTGTATTGTTTGGCGTTTATTAATTTTCATTACTACAAATTGTATTGTACTATTGGGCTCTTAGTCCGTTCATAAATAAATAATAAATAAATAATAAATAAATATATGAGATCCATTTATAAATAAGCAAAAGGAAGTGCGATCACTGGATGGTTTCTTCCCTCACCCTTTACATGTGAAATTGCTTGTAGCACATATTCTTATTATGCCTGGGCATAGATTGTATATTTCAAATAAAAATTATAAAATAAAAAATGTTCACATACGTTTCACGTGTAAATGCATATGTCCGGTATTTATTATTTATTTTTTTCTCGGTACAATAACCGTGTATCTCCACGGGTTTTTTTTTTAATTTCACCAATCAAACTTGGTACTTAAAATAATTGAAAAGTTAGAATTTTATGTTTGTATCGTTAGCTCTACACGTGAAGAATTTAAACACTTTTTTTAACTATATTTTTGCCCCTATTAGAAATTTAGTCATTCAGTTTTTTACGTTTCATGAAAAGTTAAAAAAGTGGAGTTATCCGATTGTTGCGCTAGACCACCCTTCAATTTACACGGTATTAATGTAATAAATATTATTTTTTATCACTCCGACAAATGTGTTTTGGGATCGTGTTTATAGTTGTTAGTGCACTGTTCTCTATATTTCTACAATAAATGTAACCACGCCGAGCCTGTAGTTATTCCGTTCAACTCCGAAAATGTTAACAATTATTTTTTTAGCCTGTCCGTCGTAGTAGTGCATGCTGTTTAATATTAATGGTTTTCTATTTTTAGACATTGATTTCGTTAAACTTTTAGCGAACGCCATGCAACGTGTCGTTTGGTACTATGCAAATAACGAGGAAACTTGATCACATCCAACAAAAATACTATACGGTTTTCGCCGATGCCAATATTATAATGATTTGATAATAAACATGTAAACGATGTGTTTATTGACGGTTTATTCATAAACGATACCGTTTCTATAGCTCCATCACGTTTTGCGTTTCATAACTCCGAACCAGGGACGTACACAGGGGGGTGTTTTGGGTGTTCAAACACCCCCCGAAATATTGGGTTTTTTGTATGGTTATTTATTTATTTAATTTTAATATTAATTTTTATATTATACCTTAATTTTAATAGACAGATATAATATTATTACGTTGTGTTTGTGAAAAACCGACTAAAGCAAAATAAAATATAATACATATTAACAAATTTTTTTATTTTTATTGAAAATAGGATATTTACAATCTGTGTTTAACATCACAATAAGTAAATTAGATAATTTATGTACATGTTTAACTTGAATAATTTGAGAGTGAGGCCAACCAGTGATGGAACCCAACGTGAATTTATTTTAGATTAGCAAATCTCTGCAATATTTTCTTTTGAGCCTATGGATGGGATTAATGGGTTGAATAGATGAGATTTGTGATACTAACGGGTTAGTATGGGAAGGTAGTTTGAAGTAGAAGGATCTGTAACGTTGGGTGGCTAATTGGTCAACTGACTCAATTTTTAGGTCAGAGTGTAGTGAAGAGTTGGAAACAAACCAAGGAGCAGACGTTATCATACGGAGGGTAATGGACTGGAATGCTTGTATCGTGCGAATTTGGGACGGCTTTGCACAGCCCCAAATTTGGATTGCATATGCCCATATTGGACGCAAGAGAGATTGATACATTATAAGTTTGGTGTGCACTGGGACAAATTTATAAATAAAATAAAATGATACCTACTGTGTATTGACGTGGGTATAAAAGAATTCTAAAATGTACACGGACATGGGAAATACCTAAGCTATACAGACGGGACAATTACTGCGAATTTGAGTGTTAAAATTAATGAATAATGACGTTTCTGTTATATTATGTTATCGACATTATCGTTCATGTTTTTGTTTTGTATCTGAAACGAGGCACGAAAAGTAACAATATTATACTGTTTTATTTCTTAACTCTCAAGTTGGTGTATAATATTATACTAATATAAAGTATGGAATCGTAAAAAAAAGACACACTCTACTGATTTTTAAAAACACCCACTGAAACTTTTTTCTGCGTACGTCCCTGCTCCGAACTATAGTGTATCTACATAGTACACCTGCAGCGTTCGACAAACAAAATGCACGGTAATGGGGTACTATTTATGAAATGAAACGCGTGTGTACAAGTGCAGTGAATCTGTTCAACAATATTTGTCCTATAGGTACCGTGCAGTCATACCGCACTGCACTCGCCGCCGTAAAACATTATACTGTTCCCTTATAAGCAGGGCCGTCCTTAGGGGGGGGGGGCGTGCAGGGCCCTGGGCCTCGCGCTTTTTGCTTAAATTTGGGGCCTCGCGTTTGAAAAAAGTAGTAAAATTGGTTTTATTTTCGTCGTTGTGTCTGAGGTACCTACCAATTTTTTTGTGTGATAAGAATTATTAATGTCATAATAATATGTTTATAGATAGATGGTTTAATATCTAAAAGGTGTTTAAAGTATTTTCGCCCTGGGCCTCGCAAATCCTAAGGACGGCCCTGCTTATAAGTTATGTTTAGTCGCGTTCCTTAAAATGAATCGCGCACACTTCGGCCGTTTCCAAGCCCAAGCCGCCGCATCCGTGCATAATGCATATATTTATCGTATTATTATTATTATGATTTGTTCACCCGGAACGCAGTTGCCAGCGACAGCAGTGATCGTTTTACAGTGTACGTAGATCGTTTTCGTGCGATAAATCGATTTTTTGAATCGATCTCTGTGGCCCAATCTTTTGTGTGAATCGGTTCATTTTTATGATTATCGAAACGGACGTTGTCCTGTGTCCGATCTTTTATGCGAATCGATTCATTATTCATTTTTGGTTCGATTTTTTCACATTGCGCGTTGACAGAATATTTTCTCTGTAATCAAATTATATAGATTTACATACTTCATATTGACTCAACTTACCAAAGTGCATTTTTTTTCATCGACTTGCCCACCTTCAAAATAAAAAAAGTCTACAAATCTGTTATCACATTATTTACTATAAAAGCAAATTTACCTGTTTAACATGAAATAATTAACGGTGGTACAATATCAATCCTGCACCATGGGATCAGTGGCGTATCCAGGGGGTGGTTAGGGGGTTATACCCTCCCTCCCGAAAATTGTGAAGTTTAAAAAATATTGCTAAATATTCAATTAATAATATAATATCATATACATGTAAAAATAAAACACAATAATTAAAAAAATTGTAATTAATGATAAGTGTTTATAGCTGAATATTATATTATAATTATCTATATATATGAACAAAAATGCTATTGAAGTACATATACTTCGAAACAAGCCCAGACGTTTATCCAATAATATCCACACTTCTTAAAATTTTCATAACACTTCCAGTGTCTACTGCCACCGGAGAACGAACATTTTCGATAGGTACTCCGTCGTTTGAAAACATACTTAAGAAATGTTTCTGGACAAGTACGTTTATACATACATCGCGATATTAACTTGGATGTCAATGCTGTCATAGATGAACTTGCCAAAACATCAAAGAGAAAAATTAAGATACATTTATAAATATATATTATGTATATATATAATAAGATAAATATGAATTCACTTTAAATTCATCAATAAGCATTATGTACTATATTGTCATCATGTATAATTAGAATAAAAATATTACAAAATTCAAAACAAATTAGTTTGTCATATTTTTTCAGAACCCCCCCCGAAAAAAATTTCTGGATACGCTACTGCATGGGATATGGATCATATTGAATACAAGTAGTGACCAATGCTCATGTAATATGAATGACTAATATGCATTATATTATTTAACGTGTCTTTCATTATCTCTAAATGGTAAACATAATACGACGTCAACTAAAATCAAATCACTTTAAACTTGAAGATAAATTTAGTAGTATCAAAAAAAGTAGGTCGAAGTTCTCTTTTCGATGAATTGTATTTAAGTTTAACTTGTGCTTGATAAAGTCATTGTTGGTCTACAACAGTATACTACAGTGATGAGCGATTTGAATCGATATTTTTGTATGTACGTCATATACACAACATCCGAAATCAATGAACCATGGGAGAACTAGCACTGATACACCTAAGATCCAGCATTTAACATATAAACTAATCATTTCGAACAATCGGTTATAGGCAGTGGCGGATCCAGGATTTAATTTTTTTTTTGGGGGGGGGGCATAGTCCAAAATTCAGTGATCATTTTGAGGAGTTATTTCCCTATTCACAGTGATAATACTTGTACAATTTAAACTTTGGCTATAGTTTTTATGTTGTTTTTAAAAACCTTCGAGCCTGTGTATTATTTGGATCAAAAGTAATCTCCCTACTCAAATCCACTCTTATTTTTATTATAGTGATCAGGCAATCAACTTAAATTTTTTCAGTAATTAATAAATACAAATAAATAGACAATAATTTTAAATGTTTATTTTTTATTTATTAAAGATATATTATATTAAATTATAATAATATTGTAAAAATGTATTTATAAAGATAAAGATGAGTTCGTGTTTAGACGTCGCACAGTCCACACGTTAATTGCCACTCGCTCCGCTTTATCAGCTCTCGATAGCGTGTGTATTGTTTGTCGTGCCCAGCGCTCGTCGCGCGGTACTCGTACCGCAGGTAATGTATAAGTTACCTAATCATACTCAAAGGCCAACCTATAAATTACCTTATCTATCTCGTTATATATATCTACACTCATTATGAGTTCTTCAAATCGCCCACCAACTTCAATCAACAATAATCCCAAATCACCAAATAATAAACACCAAGCAAAAAAAACCATTCCGCCGTTAATTATCTCCAAAACATTATTAGATCAAACAGGTGCCAATAGCCCCTCGGACTTCTCCGACAACGATTCAGACTGGCAAACAGTCCAATCAAACTCTAAACGTTCAAGATCCCCTAATAGCACATCTCCCACTACAAAAAAACCAGACTCAAATATTTTTATTTCAACTAACCGTTTTTCTCCGATTGCTACTTCTAATGATGAACATCAACCAATGGAAACTACAGTTACAAATCCAATCATTAATGAAAATAAAACTTCAAAACCACCTCCTATCTTTATTCAAACACAAATAAACTACAACAATTTCTGTCAAAAAATAAAATAATTAACTGATGACTCTGGATTTGATTGCAAAAGCTCTACCAAAGGTCTAAAACTCCAAACATATAGCCCTGACTCTTTTAGAACAGTCGTTGCTTATCTCAAAACTAATAAAGTCTCATTTCACTCATTCCAACCAAAAGAAGAAAAAGCATATCGTGTCGTAATTAGAAACATGCATCATTCAACCGACATCTCTTTTATTAAACAAGAACTACTAAATAAAGGATTTGTCACAAGAAACATAATGCCTGTAACTAACAAGATTACCAATTCCCCTCTTCCGATCTTCTTTATCGATGTAGAACCGAGTCCAACTAACTCCGATATTTTCAAACTAACCTCATTGTGTTATACAAAAATTAAAGTCGAAACTCCTCGCCCTAAAAAGGAAATCCCGCAATGTCACCGTTGTCAGAATTACGGCCACACTCGTAGTTATTGTAATCACTCTCCTCGTTGTGTCCGCTGTGGTGAGCAACATGAGACAACAACATGCACCAAAGAACGCAGCTCTCCGGCTAAATGTGCTTTATGCAGTGGTAATCACCCTGCCAACTTCAGAGGCTGTCAATATCACCTGGATCTTAAAAAAAAATTATTAGAGAACCCTTCAAATAAAATCTCGAATAAAAATTCCCTTCTACGTCAACCAACTCAAGTGAACACCAACGAACCTACGCACCAAGCTTACTCACAACATTTTCCCCCATTAAACCATAATTCTTCTTCTCATACTCAAGACACCAACTCCAACCAAAACCAAAATATGTCTGTACAACTCTCATCATTTATTAATGAATTTAAAGCATTAATAAATCCTCTTATTTCACTTCTTACCACAGTCATCGATAAACTGATAAATAATGCAAGCAAATAACCTGCAACCACTCTCCATATTTCTATGGAACGCTAACGGCATTTTACAACATTTAAATGAATTACAACTAGTTCTAAATGAAAAAAAAAGTTGTAATAGCACTTATTTCGGAAACTCACTTAACTAAAACTTCCTCGCTTAAGATATACGGTTACGATATTATCAGAGCTGACCACCCAGATGGTACTGCACATGGAGGTGCTGCTCTCCTCATTTCAAATAAAATTGATCATCTCCCTCTTCCACCATATCTGTCTACAAATATCCAAGCAGCGAGCATAACAATAAAAATAAATTCTCTAAATATTTCCATCTCCTCATGCTATTTTCCCCCCAGGAAGATCTTTCCCTTCGGCTGAACTGAGCATTCTCTCTCAAACCTTAAGCTTCACCCATATTATCGGCGCTGACTTCAACGCCAAATACCAAACCTGGAGCCGCTACACCAACACCAGGGGCCGTGCTCTTCAAAATTTCATCACACTTAATCACCTCAAGGTTATAGCGCCTCTCTCTCCAACGTACTGGCCATCACATAGCAACCGCCACCCCGACTACCTTGATTTCTTCATCACTAATCTTCCTAATCACTTTACCACCGACATTTTAAACTTAAACGATCCAGCTTCTGATCATACACCTGTTTTGCTTCTCATTGGAGCCCAACCCTCTTTGAAGCAAAATAGACCTACCATTACATCGGGCATCACAAACTGGAACAAATTCAAAGTTTCTATCTCAAACAAAATAATACTTAATACTAAATTAAAATCATCTACTGATGTCGATCAAGCAATTGCCAAACTCTCTGATGACATTCAAAAATCAGCCAGGAACTCATCTACCCAGAGTCCTCCATATTCTCAACGACCCAATCTTTCTCCAGAATTACGACAACTTATTGTAGAAAAACGCAGAGCTAGATCAAAATGGCAACAAACACACTACCCGGCGGACAAGATAAACTACAATTATCTTTCTAACAAACTAAAGTCTCTTCTCAAAACTCACAAAACCAACTTGTACAAAAATCACATACAAAACCTCTCTTTTAAAAATGGATCTCTCTGGCGCAAAACAAAATCAATCTTACAGTTTAAGGATTCCACTCCTCCTCTACGCCGCCCAGATAAATCACTTGCTACTACAGACCGGGAAAAAGCAGACACCCTCGGTGAAGAACTATCAGGTGTATTCAAACCTCACCTCATCCCCACACCAGCACCTCATATGTCGACAGTCATGGAGTCTCTTCAGTCAACTCTACCTATGTCCCTTCCTGCAAAATCAACCTCCCCAGCTGAGATAGTGAGTATCATAAAAAAATTGGCAAACAACAAATCACCAGGTCATGACCTTATCTCCAACAGAGTCGTTAAAAATGTCCCTACGAAAGTGATCGTACATCTAACACATATTTATAACGCTGCTCTCCGCTTATCGTATTTTCCAACTACATGGAAATCTTCTGTCATTGTCACAGTTCTCAAACCTGGAAAGCCTCCAGAATACCCCTCCTCTTACAGGCCCATTAGCCTACTACCGGTTTTGGGAAAAATTCTCGAAAAAATCATTCTTAAGCGTATCACCACAATAGCACAAGCAAATAACAGTATCCCTAACTTTCAGTTTGGCTTCCGATCACACCATGCCACAACTCATCAACTACACCGGGTTGCGGACACCATTTCAATAGCACTTGAAACCAAAAAATACTGCGCAGGAGTTTTTTTGGATGTTGCGAAAGCCTTTGACACCGTTTGGCATGAAGGTCTTCTTTTCAAACTAAAAAACATTTTTCCAGCTCCATTATACTTAATACTTAAATCCTATCTTGAAAATCGCTCGTTTAACGTTCGTCACAACCTGCAGCACTCAAATCAATATCCCATCTATGCTGGCGTCCCTCAAGGCAGTGACATCGCCCCATTCTTATATACCATATATACGTCGGACCTCCCTACCTCTGAAAATACCATAGTCGGAACATATGCTGATGATACCGCCTTATTATCAGCCTCTTCCGATCACACCATTGCGTCTCAACAACTACAAACACACCTAAATACTCTTTCACAATGGTTCACCAATTGGAAAATAAAAATAAATGAATCCAAGTCTTCTTTTGTCACTTTCTCGCTCAGACCTCATAACTGCCCAGCAGTCTCTATCAACAACATCATCATTCCACATTCGAATGAAGTCAAATACCTCGGTCTCACTTTCGACAGGCGCTTAACCTGGTCTCCTCACCTTAAAGACAAGCGTAAGAAACTTAATTCCAGACTCCATCTATTAAAGCAACTCCTTCGTTCTAACCTAACCATACCCGTCAAAATCATTCTATATAAAACTCTTCTTCAACCGATATGGACATATGGTATCGTAATCTGGGGCTCTGCTAAGAATTCTAATAAAAGAACCATACAAGCATTCCAAAACATCTGTCTGCGGATAATCACGGGTGCACCTTGGTTCGTATCAAACGAGATATTAAATTCCGACCTTAAATTACCTTCCATAAATGAAACCGCTTCCATCTACTATCAACGCTTCCACGCCAAACTTCAAGATATTCCCAACCAACTAATCAAAGAGTTAGCTTCACTAACACTTCCTGGAAACCCTAACAGACGCCTCAAAAGGAACTGGTGCCGAGACTTGAAAACTTAAGAATTAATTACTTAAAAATATTTCGAGGTGTCACTAATGTGTGACCTCCTCTTCATGTGTAAATAAATGTCAACTGCCTGTAAATTAATAATATTACTCATTGTACATATTGTATAGATCGTAATTTTTCAAATAAAGTCATTTTCTTTTTCTAAAAAAAAAAAAAAGATAAAGATAACTCTAATCTCCTTGGATTAGATTTTGAAAATATAAAGTTGAATACGATAATACCACGCAATAATACCAATATTAAGATGGGTTAAATCTATATTATAAAAGTGTGACTTAAGATAAGATAAGATAGCGATGGCTGGCAGGAAGGTTATACGGCAAGAAAAGTAGACCTTTTCAGATAAGTTATAAATTCTGGTTTTGAGAAATTACCCACGGTTACAAGATAGAAATATAATTTTGCCACACACTCAATTATTTGTTAGTTATTGCTAGACCGCGGATTATATGCATTTGCATAGCTGCATATGCATTTGCATATAATCGCCCTTTTTTACCAAGTATGCATATTTCAATGATTCGGGATGTGAATGGCATATAATCGTATTTTTATACAAAAAACACGATTATATGTGTTAAGACGCATACTATATAGACATGCCAAGGAAGCATTTGAAACCTCGTCAATACAACATGATTTAAATCTGATTTATACACATTTTTCTAAAATACCAGAACTAATTACAAGTCTAGAGCAAGCAATTTGCTACTACACAATTCATTAAAAGTTATGGAGGAATTGTTGTTGACAACAGCATCTGAACTACCTGACGTATTTTCAGAAAAATCAAAACAAAGATTACTCGATAACTGAACAAAAATCCCGGCTATGGTTCCCTGAGTATGATCGACGCTTACATGAATGGCACAAGTACTGTACTTCCCAATACAATAACGAGTAACATGGCTTCTAAGTTTAAATACTGTGACGTCCTGTGATGTTGAACGGTCATTATCTGAATTTAAACTTATTTTGGATGACAAGCGCCATAGTTTTACAATGGACCACTTGGGGCAACATCTAGTAATATACTGCTACAAGAACTACAGTTCTAAATAAATACACATAAATGTAACATAATAATTAATAATTATTAATTATAAATTATAATCATTATTTTTTGTTAATAATTTCATCATCATCGTTTTTTCGTATTTTTTTTAAATTTAATTCTTAGTGCATATTTTAACATAGTCTATGCATATTTCTGTATTTTATGCTGCATATTTGCATGCATATAATAGAGTATTTTCACTGCATATAATCCGCGGTCTAGTTATTAGTTATTTACTATTGAATTAATAAAACTAAAGGCCCCTCTCCCCCCCCTCTTAAATCCGCCACTGGTCATAGGGTACATTATCTCATATATTATTTAAAATAGCTGCAAATTTGGGCTTTTTTTTTTGAATCGATCTTTTCAAGTCGATTTAAATCGGTTCAAAATATCGATTCACTTTCGAGAATCGCCCATCACTTGACTACGTACATCGCTAAGGTATTGTTACAGTAGTTTATTCCTACACGACGGCACTGTGTCGATAGTGCGCGATTACAATACGGCTGCATGTTTAGGTTGAGAATATATTTTTTCATGACGCGTTGTACGTCCCGCGATGAGGAGCAAAACAACAACACGTCAAGTCGTAAATCCAATCGATATTTTCACTTAGGTAGTTTTTGGTCCAGGTCCAAGTCGATGATCGTACGACGTTATTATTAGTCATATCGATTTCCGCGGTTCTGTTTTTGTTTTTTTTCTCATAAAATGAACGACCGATCCCGGTCCGAACTATCGCGTGGATGGTTTCCGCGATCAGCTTTGGTTTTGAACAACTCCGGTCCGCGGCTAGACCGCTAGTACAAAACGCGATTGCGCGCAAGGTTGAAGTCGGACAACAAATAGTTGCACCTTAACGTGTATTTTCACGATATAGCTGTTGCTAACCAATCGAATTGTTCGCTTATACTACGTAGTACGTACATATGATAAGTACCGTCGTCTTCAACACTTGAGATGGATTTTACCGTTTTAGAGACGTTTATCAAAAATCATTCATCGGTGCAGTAGCGTTCTCAGGAATTGTTTTTTTTTGGGGGGGGGGGGCTGATCAGTTACACATCACAATCATCACATTAAAAGAACTTTGTTTTAAATTTTAAAACTATACGTCATTTGAATCAGAAGTAGTATTTTATTTTATATTATTTGAGATTATTAAGATAATTATTTGAGATTTCCTGAAATTTCAGGGGGCTGAAGCCTCCTCAGCCCTCCCCTGGATACTGCATCCATGACAAAAAAAAAAATACAGTGTCAGCGGTATAGGGTCGCGGCATTATACTCGTGTTTTCAAAAACATGTAACCGAAATAATATTATACTATTCGCGTTCGACGCTGGGATTCTTGTCAATCATCCGTGGTACCACGTGCAAAACCCCTCGGAGGCAATAAATATAAATTAATAAAATAAATTAATAGAAATTGTTTTATTATTAATTGACGTAAAATTAGTTGTGTACATAAATTTGTCATCTCTCAACAGGAATACTGCAGGTGATGGGTCTTATCGTTTAAGAACGCAAAAACTTTTAATTTCGAGTATGAAACTTCATTAAAATTGAAATCAATACCTTTTGAACCACATTAAAAAAAGCGTTTTGATCAAAAGTCGAAAAGTGTTAATGAATATCGGTATAGTTGTATATTTGTATAAACTATAAAGAAAATATTGAACTTACAATACGTTGAACAACATTTTTGCCACGATTAATTTCAAATATAATACTTTACTATAAATTTTATTTATGAAATATTATAAAAATAATTTTTTTTGTGTACGGGTGAGGGGGAGCTATTTCACCTCCCTTGTATCCGCCCTTGGAACAAGACGCGTTTATCGCATTGATTATCACCAGGGCTAGGATTTGTATGCAACAGCATGTTTTTTTTTGAGACTTGTGATTATTGATTTTGTCAGTAATGTCCACGAATCACCTCATGATGAGATAAATGGTGGTATTTGTATTTTGCATGTTTTTGCATAATTTGGATAAAATGCATGTTTTATAGTGTGTATAAATATTTCGTAATTAATAATTCGTGTTTGATTCTAGCTCTGCTGATTTAAGTATAACACTTGGGTTTTTGTCAAACACAAATTTTATTTTTATAAATAAAATCCTATGGTACAATTAGGTGTGCGATTAAAGATTGAATAGTTTGACGGAGATTTTTAATTGCATACAAATCCTAGCCCCTAGATTATCACCTACAGCTCGAGTACGTCGTCGTTCGTATTTTTTTTTTTTTTTTTTAGACGAAAATCGTGCGGCCACAACGGTCCGGGAATTATTTTCCCACCACTCGATCGCGGAACCTTCGGCGTCGCGCGCTCGCTCGAAACATCATTAGTACGACGAACAATAAAAACAACGTGAAACGACCGCGGGAAAGCCGGTCGCCGACTGCCACGACACTCTGCCGCCGACGTTCCTGCCGTCAACAGTGTTTCTGGTGAGTCGTTTTGTATACTCTTAACCGTGTCCGTAGTTATGGTAGCCCCGGGGACCTTTGGGTCACCCGCAATTTATCGACGTTTTACTATATTATACAGGTGTGCCTTTCAGTCGCGATTATTGATATTTTTCGATTTTTATTTTTATTTTTTTTTTTTTCGACGGAATCGAAAGCGTTTCATTTTTTTTTCCGACCACACGTTGTCCGCATTAAAGTCCATGTAGTTTTCGAGTTGGTTCTGAATCCTCCGTGGCTGCGATGTTTGCAATACTTTTGGTCGGTTTGAATATTATTCTTGAAATCGATTCGTTTTTTTTCCCCGTCATAGAATATTTCTTAAACGGTCTAACGTTGTGGGCTACATCCATTTTTAAACGGATGTTTGTTCGTATCAACGTTCCTCGGCGAAACTTAATAATCCCGCTAGTGACCGCTAGCGACGCGTAAATCGAGTTGCTCGAAATCAAAAATATTCAGCGAGGGGATGATTTCTTCTCTGGAATTCCTTTTTTAGGATTCTTATTTATTGAACCCTATGCATTGGAATCGTAGACATTCAAAACATGGCACCGCTGCGATTCTAACACAATATAACTACGTAAATATTTTTATCAATCGACCATTAATTCTCGAATAATTAATACGTATCGTTTCTGTACAACTTAAATGTTGAATATCTACGATTTGTAGCAAGTCGCGGCATATGTCCATTTTTAACTTGTACGCTCTATCTGCTGCTAATCTAAATAAAACATAATATACTATTACGTTGTATTATTAAATATTACATATTTGCAGACTCCATGATTCTCGTAACTGCGTCGTTATTTCATCATAATAATTGTATATTTAAGCGCCGATCTAGTGATTATTTATTATTAAGTGGTGTTTGCGTGTTGCGTACCGAATTCTTACATTAGGTGTTTGAAATACTTTGATTTAATATTATTTTTAACTCCCTAACTTTAAAGTATCCAAATACTTTTATAATCTGTACTTTACGGTTCTGAACTGAATAGCGCACATCATCGTTTTTCGGTGTGAAACATAGATTATCAACACATTTTTAATAATATTATTACAAAATAAAATAAAATGTGTTGAATAATGCAAGTTATAGTTTATTTACGATTGTATGGCGTATGCACTATGCAGTGATATAATATTGACCTTTATGGTGTTCTATATAAATCTCTTCGGACTTCGATGCATTCTAATCTTTGGTTGATGGACTTATAAGTAATAAATTCTGTAATCGTAGTAAATAGCAATAGAACTTGCATTATTACTATTTTTACTCTGTAAATTGATGTGTTTTTCTTTTTGATAAATTTTGGGTGGCCCACATGGTCGCATAACTTCAGTAATGGCCCCATTATCTTACTAGTTATTACTTTTAAGTTATTACCCATATTGGTTATTACTTTTTATTAATATAGGACGGACAATTATTTGGCGTAAACGTGTGATTCTATTAGTAAAATATGTTGTTGATGATTACAACCAAGCGAAGGCGTTATTTTAGTTTTTTTTTCGATTATAACAAATTAATTTTACACCGTCGTTTTTTTTTTCTCGTGGGATTATTAGTTAATAATTATCTTATATTGAATATATTCGTGTGAACCGTAGACCATACGATTGTAATAATATAATATTCTATCGCTTTTTGGGATTTATGATCCCAGTCCTCAGATGTATGATTAGATTCTCGTTGTTGATTAGAAAACAGGCAAATAAAACCAGTTTTTATTACGAAATAAATTGTAAAATAATCGTACGTTAAATACCCCTATACTAAATAAAAGCTATATTTACAAATGTTATTAGGTTGGACTCTTTCCAAGTTTGTGGTGCCTTCACACACCAGACATTTTCTAAACATTGAAGTAAGTTTTTTGAAAATGTATCCATGATCAATGATCATATTTGGTAAAACACTGTTCAATGTATACAAGAATACATTTTCGAATTTTATCTTACGTTGTTAAATCATAACTCGTATTAATTATCTGTCACGATGACTCATTTAGTTGAAGGCCATTTTTTTTTAAGGTCACTAGTGTTATTGGTAGGAGTTACTCGTCATATTGTACTAGGTATATACAAGCAAAAATGCGAGAATAGTTAAATAAAGTTTTATCTACAAATATAGGATGTCTGTGACCAAAACTATTTGTGACTCATGAGTCATGACCCTTTAGAAATCTGTTCGTTTATAAGTTGGTTGATAAAAAAGATACTTGAAAAATTAGGTATTGGTAATTTAATTAACAACCCGTTATATTTTTTCTCATGGTTACGTATATCTATACAACTTTTCGTCAAAAAAAAAAAATTAGTCACCTACTGTAGCCGATAAAATTTTAAATACGGAAACACTTAACTAAACTCCGTTGTTATAGGAGTGACCATATTTTAAATTACACTGCTTAGGTAATCTTAAACTACTTAATAAAATAAAATATTGTGCTAAATCTTAAAATAAATATTGAGCTCATCGTAAACATCACCAAATAAATAAATTATTCATTTATTTTCAGTCTTAACATATTTTTGATTTTAAGCGAATTGTGTCATGAAGATGTTGTTTGTTTTCAAGTGAATCTAGTTATCTACTTTATGATACCTTCGGAAATATACTTAAAACTCGACTGGCGTTTATCCAAATAAAATAAAATATGTATTTCTTTTTTATTCATATTTATTAATTGTAAATTCATTAAATTAAAACACGAATGAAAATTTGAATGAATTTTCGTTAGCAAAGTTCTTATTATTATTATTATAATCATGTATTTTGTTTTTGTTAGTAAATTAATTAATTAGTTAATTTATTCGTAACCGTAAAAGTATTGAACGTATGAATTCATTTATGAATTTAAAGTAATATTTTAAAAAATGAACTATTACAATATTATTTTATTATTATCGTGTTCATTGGTATTAAAATTCCATTTCGAGCACACAAAACTGCTCAGAATCTGTAAATAGTAATTTTATATGACTATTATATTTTTTATTACAAATATTTTTAAGATAAAATATTCTACTTATTTTAAAGATATTGATTTGGATTGATTATCAATGCGTGCAAAATACCAAATCGATATTCGATATTAATGTATTACATATTAGCTGTAGTAAATTTACTATTTAGAAAATACCTGTATAGATATGAATATATTATGTGCGCTAAAACTATTTGTATTCATTAAAACTGGGTACCCATTTTAGTACAAATATTATTCACTTATTGTTTTATTATTAGTATAAAATGATATTAACGACGTAAACTCAATTCTGATAAAATAGCTTATTTCGTTATGTAAATCTATACGATATAGTATGATGTAATCTCCACGTGTACGATGTACGAGTATGTAGTACTGAACATAATATCTGTGTTCCATGATCATATGATATGTATCACATATAAATATAGTTAAACATTGAAAATCGAAAACACTGAGATTTTCGCTAGGTATTTCCTATTAAATGTTAAAACCCGATCATATTATGATGGATTACTCAAAAACACGTTGCGATTGTGGCAAACATATTATTATGTTCTAAATTTTTTTTCATACTTTCGTCGTTTACGAACGCTGTTCGGTATATTTGTCTAATCGCGTATTGGTAAAGCGGTCAAATCGTGCAAAAGTTTTAACTCGTTTACTAAAAATTCTACAAATTTGATTGGAAGTGATGTGCGAGTGCGAAATGATCATCTGGACATCACGTATTTATAATTAAGCCTATATAAAAAGTTGACAGGATGATCGGGAGTGGGTTTTGTTTTTAAAAATAAACAAAAACAACAACAATAACAACAACAACAACAACATCAACAACCGTCTCGTGTATAATATTACACAAATCTGATTGATCGCGGAATAACCTCACCATGGAAGCAGCCGCACCTGGTTGTCCTTCGCGCAGGATGACCCAAATGTCGAGCCGGAGTATCCGTTTTCTTTCTTAGATAATTCACGAGGTTCAATCGAACCATATTAAAATACAACAGTTGTATCCAGTGGAGGTAGAAATCGTTCGGCAACAACGTTTTATGCCTTGATGAATTTCCGAAATTAATTTGCAATTTTTCACGTTCCTTTTTTTTTCACTTCTAAGCGATGATCTAATCTGTGCTTCTTGGAGGTCACGCGCGTACCTACCACTCCCATTTGAAGCATACCGACGACCTGCAGCCTACGCGGATGTGTTTCATAGTTTGTTTTTTTAAACACAATACTATATAGTCCCATACTCGTCAAATACCTCGTAGTAAACAGTTTATTTTATAATCGATACACGCGTTGGTGGGAGATTATACTTCGGTCTGGCTACTACTCATCGCTATTGAAAATAAAAATATTAACTCGATAATTTGTTTACTATCCATTGACCGTTGCCACTATATTTTTGGCATTATGTAATTATGAATAATTAATAGCCAGATGTAATGATATTCTTTTGATGATATACATATACACATGTTACACCTAATACAGTTTTGCGATTTTGGCCGTGTAAACGCATGAATATTTCGTATTATTCTTTGGAAGTACAATAATAATTTGTGAATAATATGTTTTTTTTTTCAGATATTATTTATTAAAGAAAAAAACTATAACTCCACTCTAACAAGATGGCGATCACCAAAATTACCATGATTAAATTTTTGGAACTCGTAAGTATACATATGTTATACGTTTATTAAGATTAATTATTCCGTATATTTGTACTGCAAACGGCATATTATTATAATACATTAGAAGTACTTCGATTATACATTTTTTAAAATAATTTATTATTCGGCATGTCCACTGATTCTTAACACTTGAATGGCGTGCGTGCATTCCATTAATATTGTCTACTATGGCATAGGGTTCTTTCGTTTTTTTATTGCTACACAAAGGTATTATTTAGTACCGGTGGCACGACGATAATATACGATGTTAGCGGCTGCAACGGCGATCAACGGTCGAATTATTGTTGCATTATTGTATGTATTATTTGTTCGAAGAAAGTGCCTGCATATTTTTTAAACGTCAACTTTCAAGTGTCTATGTATGTTGGAAATAATCGAAACTTGTCCGGGTCGACGGTAATTTTTTATAGCGAAATGATTTCTTTTATGGTGTTTCTTATAAGTGTATCCAACCGGTGTGAACTCACCGACCCCATGCAAACTTTCTAAACATGAAATTCTTCAAGGCAAGCTGTCCTTCTCGAGTCCTTTTTGGAGATATCATTAACCGTCGCCCACGAGTATTGTGTTCCTTGATCGTATCGGATGTACTGCCGTAGATGTACTATTTTGGTCAGTTAATCGCGGTCGTCCTTATAATTATTTTAACGACATAAGTGGCTTTAGTTATTGTTGACTATACGTATTGTATAATATATACATAGGTATTAGCAACTAAACAACACTGCGTGGGAAAAATATGCTTCTTTACAAACAATATTTAAAATAGAAATTGCGACTCGTGCAATTATAATTGAGATAATATTGTACAGCGTGCGTGGATGTTTCGACTTCACGTAGGCAATGACTAATACGTAATAACTTACAAGCTACGAGTATGTACTCTAGTATTGCACGGGTACATTACGTTATAGTTTTATGTCTTGTCTTACTAATTTGTGAGTCATATACACTTGAACAGTTTAATCAAGTCGGACGTATAGTCGTATAAGCAGATAGCTGAGAGATCATATCTTCATTTAATTAAACAAGGATTGAGTAGGAAAAACGAAGTGATCATTCGTCCGACTCGTTTCTATTTAAAAATACATATTTCATGCACATAATTCACATGACGTGTTATTTGTTTCAATGTCACCTTAATGTGGACCGAATCGTTATTATTTATTTATAATATACGAGAACAATTAAAGAGTCGGAAAAAAGCCTTTTTGATTTATATTATACTGTTATATTAAATATGAAATATTTGAACGTTTGATTTTTATGTTCTATTTACAGTAAAATAGATTGTCGTGAAATAGTTTAACACTGCAATTTATAAAGAATTGTATTGTTTTTCATTAAGTTATAAGTCTTTTGTTATTATGTGAAATATTTTATTTTATCTATTTATGTGCGTGTTGACATAATATTTTATTATGTTCAGCTGCGACTTCTGGTGATTGTAGTAGATATTTGAAATATTTCTTTCGCGTGCGTCGTGAACTCGGAACTGTTTAGTAACCAGTGGAGCCTACTCACTTGTGTAATACGTGTTTAATAATAGAAAGATGGGAGACACGTTCGTGAGTAAACTCGTATATGTGTATGCACATAATATGACCCATATGCTTGGCGGCGAAACATAATAAACGAAGAATTTTACGATCACATCAGTTATTAGCGGGTTAGGATTATTATCGAGCAGTTAAAACAACCGTAGTCCGTGGTCGAATATATTACATATTGATTCCGGGGTGTGAAGAATTTATTAATCAATCGTACAAGGTTCGTACGTACCAAGGATTTAAAATTTATGACAGTGGTCGCATAGATACTAGCAGCAGACACGCGATATATATATATCATTTCTATTTCTAATAACATTTTATTTCGTTTTTATGTCTCATAAATCTTTATGTTACATTGCAAAGCAGTAAAAAAATTTGTCGTGTTCTTGACGATTTGAAAGCTTTAATAAAAATTTTGTTTTCAAACAAAGTCACAAATAATTGCACAAATTAAATTAAAAAAACTTACATAACAGAACCGACGAAAAAGTAGGTTTATCGTTCGTGGTATTATTGAATATGAAGCGTGCTAATTTAACCGCAGTTTTATATTTTTACTTCTCGATAGACTAATCGAGATTATCTAACTTGTGAGTAGGAATGAAATGGCGTGATATTAGCATTTTTTTAATGACACATAATTTGATGGTTACAAAATATCACAAAAACTTAACCGCGAGCTATGGGGAGTGTTTTTTTTTTTAAAGTTGGTAATGTTACCCGAACCGAACGAGAAAATCCTTGGTCTACGATGAAGCCGGTCTCATTGCTAAAATATGTATTCAACGAATTCTTTAAATTACAGGGTCTAGCCTCTAGCGTCTTTCTGTAGTCAAAATCGCAACTCGACACCGTGTTTTACTTGTACCGTAACTCTATTATTACACATTACGCCCGGAGACAATTCAAAGTGTACACATTTATATGCATGTTTCCCACAAAGTAATAGTTTTATTATCTCCAAGGTCATAATACTTCGATGCCGATGATTCATTTTATGTTTGTAAATATTAGTTATTCGGAATGTTCGCAAACCTTAAATGCAGGTCTATGGCCCACTCCTACATCCGAAACATCGCGCTACATATATAATCGTCTAGATTTCGTCATCCGTAAATTAAATGCAAAACGCGAACACATTTCCAAGCATAGACAATCGACCCTGAATCGTTTCGGTACATTGTTTTTTTTCTTTTTTTTTATGCGTACCGCCTGGAAGTGTAATAATTATTACTTCTGCCGGCGTGTGTATTTTTTTTTTATTTTTTTTTGTGAAAGCTGCGTGGTATGAATCGAATTGAGGATGGATCCTTGACACTATTCTATTTTCTCGCGTTTGTTTTATACTCGCGTTTTAGCCATTTTCTCGTTGACACAAATATTTACACCACTGGATCACCGCGGTAGCCTATGTATGGTAATAGAAACGCGCGCGCCGTCGAACATTATTACGTGTTTTGCAGCGTTAGTTAGCCTCAGCCCGCGCACCGTCGTCGCCGAGCGTATTTTATCGCTACACGACTGGCAGGTGTTATTGGTCGTTTGGTTGTTTATAAGAAAACACATTTTAACTGCACCCCACCAATACCGTAATAACCGCACTTACCGCTAATGTCGAGTGCGGGTAAGACGATATTTCCTACAGCGAGGCACAGGCACACACGATGTGTTAGACCGGGTAACCGGTGGTCCACGGACCCTTAAGGGGTCCGCGAAATGGCTCTGAAATTTTTATTCGAATAACACGAATATTACATTTTACAAGTAATTATTTGGCTACAAGCAATCTGTGATTTGTGCAATAGTTAGATAATGACAGTAACGCAGTTTGAAGTTAACATAAAAACGTTAAAACTATTACCGAAATTAAAGGTTTTTCTTTTTTAAGGGGTGAGGGGGTCCGAGGCTATACTTTATACCTCAACTTGACTCAGAAAAGGTTAAGAACCACTGTGTTAGACCATTGATTTTTGCCAACATCCAGCACGTGTATAGCCGTCGAGAATGTTGACAATAACTGTCTGACGTTTCCATGGACCACACGTATAGTACCGTGCGTATCCGTTCAGTTGAAAATCGGAACGAATAATGTGAATTTAGTTCGGACCTAACAGATGATCCCATGTGGTTCCAATCTTATTTATTAGATGAATGGTTTAAATCAAATCAATCACGTTCGGTCGAAACTAATTGTAATACGTTCAGCTATAATATAAAACGTGTTTATTCGAATAACGCAACGGTACGACGAATGTGCGTTTTGTTTGTACTCCGGCGTGTGGCGTTCTAAAAGCGCCTTTTGCACAGCTTTTTATCGGATAAATTATTACAATTGTTCCGCTAGGTATAATATGTGTGTAATGTATAATTTATGATATAACACCTGCGGTGCGTTGTAAATATGCTATTCTACACGTCTGCTATGACATCAACCTCGTTTTCACTCCGGTGAAATGTTGTAAACGTTTTGAAATAGACCCGTAAGGAATGGGCGACCGCGTGACACGCGTCGGTCAACATCCAATAGGAATTAATAGGATTGGGAACGTTATGGAAAAACAATAATAATCACACCTTATTTTTTATTTTTTTTTTTCATGTTTTCACAGGCTCTGACCATCATCATTTTCGTCCTGCATTACAACAGCTTCCCGGGTGGCGATGCCACTTCCGTCATGATCACTACCGGAACGTATGTTGGTTACGTGATTATTTTGGCGGGCATTTTCATCGGTCTTTTCACGGGAACACCGATAAGCTCTCGATTGGTGAGTTTCAGACTTGCGGGAAAAATGTGTACAGACCGCATGTGTGTTTTGATGATTGATGTAGTTCCATAACTGTGTATACGTTACTCCGAACGGTCGTAAACGTGACACTTGTCGTGCGTCATGTATTTTATATTATTATTATTTTCATCAGCTTAAAGCCGTGTAAACCCATGGTTAATCGGACGTCATTGAATAATTTACGATGTGTAACGCACTAATGCGTTCCGGTGCAGTACTTATTGCATTTGCCATCCGCCCGTTTGGTTTTCATTCAGATATTAAATTGTTGACAAAACGATTTGATGGGTTTGATAAAAACACAGGTATTCCACTGTTTCACACTACGCATCGTCAAAAACGCGGTGGTCACTGTTAATTTCACGTCTCTTACGTCAAGTCATTTTTACTTTATATTTTTTTCCAACTGTTGCATCTGTTATTACGGTGTGATTTCCGTTTGTAATGATTTACCATCCGTTTGGTTAGGAATACCAAACGCGCCATTACCTATATCAAAATAAACTGTGATCCAGACAATACTCGTGCATAAATATTTTGATAGTGAAGTGAATACAACATGTTGTGTGTACATAGGTGAAAATTAAATATCTTTACCCACGAGGCCGACTTGGGGCACCAATCACCACCAGTATGTAGAGTACCTGCTCATAGCGTAATACTCGTTGGGTAAAGTTAGAATAGCCAACCCACGACCCACCCACCCCCCAAAATATTCAGAGCTCTCAAAAATACTGTGATCACGCCACTGAAGTGTATACCTACGTCGAAATGCGATAAATGATTGAACTGTCTATACTAACGGTTACGTTTACCTATTATTTATGTTTCAGGACATGTTCTACGTGTTGATCGGTGCTGCTCTTTACATCGCGTCTGGAGTCATGTCGTACAACTATTACAACAGCTTTTCATTGAAATCGACCTACGTCAACACCGGCATGACCAAGGCTTGGTTGTCCATCCTCAACGGAATCGTGTTCGTTGTTGACGCTGCGTTCACCTACCGCGGGGAATAAGCTTTTCCATTTTTACGATTATGATAATTACCGTTAAGTTAAATTATTAAGTTAATTTTTTATTTATTTTATCCGACGAATGTTTAAAATCATGATTTAACAACATTATTTCCTCTTGCGTTTGAAATAACTATCGATTGATTTTTCCAAACGTCTACAATAAGTTATGTACAGTTTATAATTTATAACAATGTGTAATCGAGCAAAGTTCATACAATTTATCATTTCAAAATTCATCTAGACTAATTTTTTATTGCTGGACTCTGAGATAGATATCAAAGTGGAATCTATGGTAATCAGTCGTTTTATTGTATTACTTGGTTTACATTGATTATAATAGAATACAATGGTTAATAGCAATATAAAACTGTAAATAATTTAAAATGCTCTAGAATTTCTTATATCTTTACCTGTTATTATTTATTATGCCTCAGTTGTGTCTGTACGTAGGGTTTGCTATTTTTACTATTAGGCATTCAACTCAAGAAAATTAAACATTTAAAATATAATTAAGTTGTTTTCCATGTTTTAATTTTAATATTCAGGAGTAGGTACTTCCCAGTTATCATTCATTTTTCATATTCACACATAAATTCATTTTTAAATGTTTTAAGCATTAAAATGTGAAATAAAAATAATTTACTTTGTACTATTATTTAATTAATCACATTTTTTCATTTTACTTTTAAAGAAGTACATCTAATGCGAAGTAACTAAAAAAGTACACCCAAAATATTGTGTTTAAATATAATTAATATATTCAATAGTTAAATTTATTTTTAGTTTAAGATAGTATTCTATCTGTAAATGATTTAAATTAAATTTTCTCGTACCACTGCAGTGTTATTGTTATTTTTGATCAGTGATTTATGATTGTTTCTTTATGTTTTTCCTAATCTGTGACTTATATTTATGATTAATCGACATTTAGGGTTAAGTTAGTGGCGTGAATGTCATATTATATTTGATTTATATTTGAACTCTGCGATAAAACGTTGTAATTCAAATAATAATAATTATTGCTTGGCCCTCCCCCATTGCTTATTGTTCTAAGTAATAAGTATGATAAACATGTTTACAATTTGTACAAAAAAAAAAAAACAAGAATTCTGTTAAGTACTCTGTGCATTGTGATCAAACAAATTGAGATTTTTTCTTCTATTTAAACTTATTAATTCTATATGATTTCATTATTTCAAATATTAAATTTTTAAACCTAACTAATCTCAAGCAGATTCTTTGGTCATTACTCATTACATTGTTTGATCAGGGTCGTAGCTTCTGAAAGTATATGATTTATGATCTGCGTAACTAAGGAATAATTCATTTTGAATGTAAGAAAAAAATATTTTAATGTTAAAAGATTATCTAAAGATTATAGTATTGAAGAATGATTGTTCGTGTTATTGCAGAAACTATAATAAAATTGTAACGACAGTTATGAGTAGATTGTAGATATCAACAGATGATACCCCGTGTACGACATGGACCGATTCATAAATGTTTATTGTTTCACTATAAACGATTTCAACAACGGTTATTGATTAAAAACGGTTTTAAGAAAGCTTTATTGAAAAATTAATTGTTTCAGAAGAACAATTGTCTGCAAGAAAATTAACTATCTTTGAATAATACTATTAGAATAAAGTGTCGAATTTAAGCGGTCTTACAAAATATCTGCATTGTATACATGTATCAAGAGCTCCTACTACGGTTGACTTCGTATAAGACATTGGATTAGTAATTATTTGATAACGATACGTACATTAATATCGTTGTGTTGCTTGTCGCTTGCTTTATTGTCCAACCGTACGGTAAAAATTGACACCCACGACTAAATAGATTTGTGGGAATCAAAGAAATACATTTTTAAGTGGATTTGAACAATTATTTTGAATTAACATCAATTGCTATCAAGTTATTAATTACCTTCGTGCACAAAGCTAAGTATACTTAATTGACATGTCACACGTTTACAATCATCATTTTTATTTCGCTAAAACAGTATGCCAACACAGTCGATTCACCCCGCAACAGGATTCTTACCAAATAATTTGTTATTTATCAATTAATGATTATTTTGTTGCAAGTATGTTTAGACTCAACTGCAGTACTTATTAGTTTTTACAACACATTTCAAAACTTTCCGACTGACACCACGTAGATTAGTCACTTCCGTCTAAAATAATGTCTCCATTGGTTGGTTTCTTTTTCAAACCATTTGTCTATACTCAAGTCATGTTTCTTCTTTCGCAATTAACGCTTAGGTATGGTACACTTTAATTTATTATACATATTCCTAATGAATGCTTAAAAAATGACACATAGCTAATAGTTTACAATTATTCAATGAAATAAAGCAATCGAGTTTTTTAATTTTAATTAAAAATTAAATTAAAATATGTAATGCCATATGTCGTACGTTGGTCTTCGAATCATTTCCTAAGACCTCAACATCAAGCTTTTTAATTTCTATACAAATAAAATGAAAGCGTAGACATTGATTTAAATCATAATTGAATGTAAGCATATGCTAAGTTCGTAGCTTACGATGTTTTGCGCCGTGACGGCCGATCCGCCTTAAGTATACGTATCAGAGTTGCCTATACAAGACGCCTTAATGGTAATTGTATTATATTCTCGTTCGTTGTGAAATTATTTATCATTTTTTTGTTAGCGTTCAACCATATTTTGGTCGACACCTGACTTACAATCCACGAGCTAGTCTCACATTTCCTTCCGACCCTCTGCCAGACGTTTTGGTTCAGCGAAAGTATTAAAAATCCTTTTTTGGTTGGGAGATTTGTATGCATTTATTGATCGTTCAGCAGTTTTCACGTCTGCACGGAACGGTATTATTCTCCCATTACATCAGGGACTTCCAAACCCCTTAGGCTTTTGGTCGCATTGCTCTTGTGGCCGTCCCGTCGTGGCGCGCGTTCGCCGGCACTTTCGCGCGTAAAACAAACAAAATAATTCGAAAGCAGTACAAAAAAAAACCATACGCGTACGATACGCAATAACATACCGTCCGGAATAATTACCACACGATTTGTCTGAAAGTGCCTACCCCTTTTCAATTCTAGACGAACCCCTCATTTTGCTACACCCAAGTCGAAAGAAAATTATTTCACTACTGAGTCCGTTGCGCCGCGTACCAATCGATGTGCAATCAAATTGATTTTTTTTTCTTTTGACTCCCGTTCCGAGTCGAAAACGTGCACTCATAATTCAAACGACTGATGGGTGTATATTAATCACCGTGCTCTTACCCCTCGGGACGTTATCTATTATCGATTGATATTTTTTAAACAATAAACGTCTATTATTATTATTATTATTATTATTACAGCGATATGTAATCATGTTCCGCGACGTGTGCGCAAATCGCGCAAGCCGTCGTCGCGAGTTCTGCTGCACAAGTCCGCCCGTGGGACTCGGCGGTCTAGCGTTTTAAATCAAATATTTCACTAGAACGTTTTTAGCGTTTCGTCGCGGCGCCGAGACGTGGGAACCGAAAATGTCGCGCAGACTTATTTCGTCACGACTTAACGACCGTGCGGGGGGCGCGTTTCAATAGGTTTACGAAAACGATTAGGGTTTTTAATATTTTGCCCCCCACCCCACACCGCGGCTCCACCCGCCACCTCCCACCAAGGGTCAGTGCGAACGGGCTAGACGTGAGCCGCGGCCGGGGGAGGGGATGTTATTGTCGCGCACTGTTTTCGTTATTAATAATAATAATAATAATAATAACAATAATGCGTACCGATTGCATTTTTGTTGCTGGTCGCGTGCGCGACAATTTCCGACCGATGAATTACCGTTAAATATTATATTATTATACGTCGTTACAATGATACTCTATATTATACCGTATTTGTACGTATATATCCCGTACACGACGCGGCGTGTACTATCCGTAGTTAAATGGCAATTAGTCATAGGGGAATATTATGCAGTAGGTACACGCGCGCACATGCGCACGCTCGCGGGCACGTACTGAAGTCGGTTCGGTGCTAAATGACCCTTGACGAATTAAAACGAATGCCGCCGCCGCCGCCGCCGCCCGATATAATCGATATTATGCTTCGTTTGACGGTCGGGCCCTGCGTGTGCTGCAGTATATTTACCCGGTACATGCATACGATTTAGGGGAGGGTCGAACCCCGTGGACCAACGTTTTCCATACACGCGCGCGCGCGCG
The DNA here is from genome assembly GCA_949715065.1 of Periphyllus acericola. Taxonomy (NCBI): domain Eukaryota; kingdom Metazoa; phylum Arthropoda; class Insecta; order Hemiptera; family Aphididae; genus Periphyllus; species Periphyllus acericola. The sequence continues at coordinate 1,549,458 of OX454272.1, read as the reverse complement.
CTCCTCCGCGGCGTAAAAATTACACCGATGTGGGGGGGGGGAGGGTTGAAGAGAGGACTGCGTGGACCCCTCGTGCTTCTAGCACCGCGTGAAAAAACGTCCCCCGTAGTAATTTATTGTACGGTGGGACCACTTAAAACCGGTCATCGTAAACCGTGTGCATTTATACTTAGGTCCTGTACGTGCACTGCAGTTATTGTTTCATCTTATTTCCGATTCATTTCAATGTAACGCACTCATATTATAACCATTGGAACGCTCTTTATCATACTATTTCCCTTCGGTGCTCGTTGAAATCACTCTGTGCAATAACCAGAGGACGTCGCTCACGATTTTCAACGGGTTTCATTTTTTCCAACTTCAAAGTTCAAATGCTTATTAATTGTTATTATATTATTCTTGCAATCACCGAATTATTCGCAGTGCGCATTGTTGACGTACTTTGTTCGCTAAACGAAAATAACTCTACATTTATCCATTGCAGTAAGTCCGTCCAGTTCCGCAGCTAGATGTCGGTAGGCTCTGGCGCAACACCAAAATACATTAGGTCTTAACATTAAAAAGAAAACATCATATGCTTCTCTCGGAATCTTAAAGAATATAACAATGGTTTTAGCGCTGAGATTAATTTTTCCGTCCGCTCTTATCGTCTGACGGCGCGTAGTGTAAGAGTAGAAGAGGAAAATAATTATTTTCATCGACAGATACCAATACAAACGTATGATTTTGTGCGCATAATAACAGGTCCCAGGAAGGGAAATATTTAATATTCGTTTTCAATTATACGTTGTAATACCGTTCGTTTATGACGTCAATATGTCCTCTGTGCTCGGGACTAGGACTGCGCGATTATTTTTTTCCCCACAATAATCGAATATTAGTTAAATGTTCGATTATAATCGATTAATCGAATAATCTGAGAGCATTACGATTTTTAACCGTAATGACGAATAATCGAATAGTAATTGACGAATAATCGATTAATCGAATAATCGAATACACAAATAGTCGATTAATCGAATAATCATACTTATACAGTTATACTACACAATAATATTAAAACTGTATAATATATTATTTGGTATAATTATTAAAATTCACATGTGCTGATGGAGAATGGAGACGAACTAGTTACGAAATAGTGTTTAGCGTCCGACGTCCGTACTCCGTGTAAACAATAAGTCAATAAGAAATATTACGAATGAATAATAAAATATAAATAGCATCTAATAATTAATTAACCATAATCATTATCAGTTTATTTAGATTATAAATATAAAATGTCATTGTATAATTTGGTAGACCCGCGCAAACATGCAAGACTTATATATTAATTAAATAATTAATTAATTATTGAATAACTATTTATTTTTTTTTGTTTTGAAATGTGATGCGCTTGGTTATTCGATTATATTCGATTATATTCGATTATATTCGATTATTCGATTATATTCGAATATTAAAGAATAATCGGTTAATCGGTTATTCAATTATTCATCCTTCATTAAAAATAATCGATTAATCGAATAATCGATTAAAATAATCGATTAATAAAAATAATCGCACAGCCCTGCTCGGGACACCGCGCGCCGTGCCTACACCGCGAGCAACGCGAAACCGTAATGATTCCACTAAACAAACAAAATAATTCTAAATTTCTGTAGTGCACATTCTTGTGAATTTCAAGCGTGTTACGAAGTTACAGCTCGTGTAGGCACGGTTAGGTGTGCGTTTGGTAGTATAAACCATATTTGTTTGCGCAGTTGTTAATTAGATGATTTTTTCAGGTAAACACACACCGTTTAACTTATTGTTCGTACCCGTATACTTTTAAGAGTGCGTATCCGCCGACGCTATTATGGTAAATATAATATTGTGAAACGAAATAGATTTAATTTTCCAAGTCGAGGCCTAGGTCCCCGGAAGTTATACCATAGCATAATTCCATAATAATGCGTGTAATACGTGTCTCTTACACGTCATACCGTACGCGCCCCTTACTTAGTGTCGCGGCATTGAAGCTGAAGTCGCTCTATGATCGTCTTAAAAACTGTAAAAGTATTCAAGTGCGCGTGTAGTTAATACTTATTTACATAAAGCAAATGAAATATAATCCGTCTGTACGGTTGACGAGCTTATACACATTAAGTGCGGTTTAACGTGGTCTGTTAATGCTACCAGTGTTATGTGCTCTTAAGTATTGTGGAAATGTATGTAAGGGCGTGAATAAGTTTACCGAAACATCGTTGGAACAGTGAAACGTAAAGTTTTAATGAACTGAGATTCGAACGCAGTAATGTTGCGTCGGGCATTTTGAATGCGATTTAAATTGTTCCGATTATTCATAAAATCATTTATTATTCGCAAACTCGCGTTTAAACGATTACAGTATTAGATATACAGCTGGTATAGGCGATACGCCCGCCGCGATTATTATTTGTATCGTTTGAAAATACTAATCGTAAATCAACTTTTAAAATAACACCGAAAAAAGTTCGAGATCACCGTTATTATTTAGTTTCAAATAAATTATCATAAAGTGTACGCCACCGTCCAATAGTGATTATTATTTTCCGTAATATGTTTAAGATGAAATCATATTGCGTAATATTCAGATAACTATTCGCATATCACATTTTAAACGATTAAAAACGCAATATAAAATATATTATTTGCTTGCGAACTTTTACAATCATATGCGCGTTTCCCGTCATATAACACTTAACACATAACGCATCGATGTTGGTCATTCTGCTCGAAGGAACTTAATATTTAGGATTAGAAATTTTGCTTTTGGTCATAACTCACAGTAAAGCGTTACGATTGCGCAATAGATAAAACGTAATACATCTAAAATCACCGTCGGTCATCCGACGAGGAGCACGTTGTAGTTCTATTCCTATTTTATGGTATCCTTAAGGAAACATTTAGCTGGGAGTAAGTAAAAAAAGACTTCTGGTTCATCTTTTGAACTTGGACGGACTGAAAATATTACAATTGAGTTAAAAAGTTTAGAAATATTTCACGAATGAATACAAACGCATTTGATTACCTTCTAAAAACACTTGACGATGAAATTCAAAAATCAGATACTGGCGTCAGAAAAAGTATGCCGTAGAGCAGGGGTGGCCAAATTTTTTCAAGTAGAGGTCGACCAAGAAAACAATTTTCTTAGGATAGTCTACTCGAGCAGAGAACGCCGACCAGAGTGTCAACGATGAACAATGATAACAATGATTTGCGAGTATAAGCCACCAGAGACGGCCGGTGTATACTAGAAATACAAATTCTAATAAAATGCCAAAGATTGACTTTTAAATCGTACGCGACCGACTGGTTGATCGCGATCAACCGTTTGACCATCCCTGCCGTAAAAGATTTATCATAAATAAATTATTGTAAATTTGGCAATTAACAATTTAGCGACTGCTCTATTATGATTGTTATGACTAAACAAAACGAAACAAAATACAATTTCAATTCAAAACAATTAATTATAGTCATGGCTGAAGACAAAAATGTTTTTTTTCGACCATGATTTATCTATTTTCACTAGTCACACATTCACAATAAAATCAAATAAAACGAGTTTGGTATCGGTTTTAAGAAATTATTATATTTCACCAGTGGTCACCCAATAAATGTAGATTTTTCGATGCAATCGTAAGATAATATATTATATTACAATTTATGTTTCGCAGTTATAAATCTAAACGCTTACGCTTTTACAGCGGTCGAAGTGAAAACGTAGAAGAAAAAAGGTTTCTGTTTTAAATAAAATACAATTTCAGAAAGAAAAAACATACGAACGACTTTTGTTTAATACACGGGGATAGGCAGCGCAATAAGTTCTGTGGACGATCAAATACAATATTGCAGAGGTAGATATTGTACGATTGCTGATTAAAAATTTAAATTATCATTAAAAAAGGAATTTTTTTTAAAAAACTAAATCGTGATAGAAAAAGGTAATACATATAAACTACAGCAGTGCGTATACAGTGTACACCAGTGTTAAGTGTTTAAAACGATGTCATAACTATATATTATGCTGCCTGTAGGCGCATAGCGCGTGTATATCATTAGTCTAAGGAACGAATGTTTACGCGCTAAATATTCCCAAATATGCAATTAAAATATCCGCTAAAAAACTTCGAGCACCCATCAAAACTTCAAAATGAATTATGGTCGTAAACTTACAATAAAATTAGGTGTACACTGTACAGATACGGCGTTTCACTGGGATACATTGTGAATGTTGTCGAACCCGTAACCGCGCCTGTTATCTGGCGAAAGTAAAGTTTCTGTAGCGTGAAAAACGTCTTCATGGAACGACTATCGCATGTTACGACGAACGTTTGATTATTGCTAAAAAATCGAGCGCGATTGTTGTTGTACCCACGTCGCGACGGTCATACGCGTCGGTCGAAAAATAATAGCGTTTTTCCCCGCGCCGATTTTAAGGCAAAAACCCTGAGACGCTTATTGTTGTTCGTTAACCGTCGGAAATGATTACACGTCGCGATTCGACGAGCCGCGTGAACCTTTTCCGTCAGTCATATTACATTAAGGCCTTTGCCGAGGATTGTCCGTTTCCATCGGCGTAACGTGATGCTTATAGGTAGGGAACGGATTTTATTGTAAATACATATTTTTATTGGAATGAGATATTTTTAATCTGATAAAAAATGTGCACGATTTAGATCATTCTTATTAAAATAAGCCCAATTTTATTTTACAAATTTTGGTATAATTACATATTTTTACATATTTTAGCACTTATTTTAGTGATTTTCAATTTTTGACGACTTTAAACATTATCTGTTTCGTCTAAATTAACAAGATTAGTAATTTAAACGCGCCAAGTCGTGTTTCAAAATTCTTAAATCTAAATTTACCTCCTGAACCTATTATAACAATATGGGGTACGTGGCTTGAAACCGTCCAATACTATTGCGATAATTTTGACAAATTAAAAAATGTTATTTCAAATTTCGATACTGAATCGGCAGCAGCTATTGAAAAAGTCAATTCACTGATGCAAGATATCAATTTAAAAAACAACTTGACATACATTTCTGCAAATTTTTGTTTTTTGATTCAGACAATTAAACGATTGGAAACTAAAAACATGTCTTTGATAGAAAGCATTAGCATTGTAGAAAAATCTGCAGATAAATTAGAAAAAACTCAAGTTATAGGTGTTTGCCGATCTTCACGCACCGTCACGCGAGAGGCACTTTGGTACAAATACCGTTTACTCATGTGAGCGCCCGAGTGTACGTGTGTGTGTGTGTGTGTGTGTGTGTGTGTGTACGTGTACGTGTGTGTGTGTGTGTGTGTGTGTGTGTGTGTGTGTGTGTGTGTGTGTACGTGTACGTGTGTGTGCGTACGAGAGACGGATACACACAGCTCACACGGAAATATTATGGAACATACCAGGGGCGTATATATGGGGGGGGGCCGATGGGGCCCGGGCCCCCTCTGAAATGAAAAATCGCTTATGCGATAAGATAATAAAAATTGTATAGCCTGTAGTCTGTGTAGTCGGTAGATAGGAATTATCGGTATTTGTAATTTTAGCTTATAACTTAGATAGTATATTCTATTAATATTTGATTTGTCCCACTCTGCACCGGGCCATTCCATCACTGCTATACCATAACATTAATATATTCTGTGACCGTAACATTTTGTTATTTATTATCGTTGATCTCCCAGACTCAAGTTCGAGGCTTTCGTGCTTTAGACACGTGTATTTTCGTGTTTCCGAGTATTTATATCGTATCACAGTTTGTCGTTTAGCCATATGCTTTAAAGTTTTGTGGGTACGACAGCTTCGTCATAATGAAGAGACAAATATCGATTCAAAACCTCGTATTTAAAATGTATAATATTCGTTTATTCTTGTAAGAAAATATGTAATTAATTTTGAGTGACTGTAGTAAAAAAATTTGTCTACTGCAATGAAGAGTTTTTATATATATTATTTACATTACATTTCATAAAAAATAAAAAGATGAGTTTATTTTTTCTCTGGTGAAGTAATGATGATAGTCCAAATAGTCCAAAGGTCTTTTAGCGTTTAAGCAACATTTGTCATTGTGCCTCCTCCGTCATTTCTCCCTAAACTCTAAATACATAATCGGCCCCCTCCGAAATTAAATCCTATATACGCCACTGGTCAACATACTAATGTAGAAGGGAGGGACAGCACAAATAAACGTGTGCGATTTACTCTCGGCCGAGCCCGGGTCTTCGTCCCACCCGTTGCCACCACGTTCAGCAGCAGCGGTGAAGTCACAATACCATCAACGGTGCCGATCGAGTAACCTGGTCGCGTCTCTCCGCAGGCACATCCATCACGCGCGAGGTGGTGCGCGCGCGGCTATATAATCCTGCCGATGATTTTATCTCTTCCTCGTCTCGAAAAAGTATAGCTCCGCAGGAGATTTGCACGCGTTCGGGATCAACGGCGACGCATTAGTCTACGCGAATCGACTATAATCGTTTTTACGTATTTGCCACACGCACACACTCGCACATATACACAAACGGGTTTTGTGAGGATAGGGGGCGGTGGCTGGGATCGAGACGACCGCGAGAAAATATTGATGTTTTTCTTTTTTTCTTTCAGTTGCCATTCAAGCCATCGATTTCACCGAGTACATTTTTTCCCTATCACCTACGGAAGATCCAAGCCATTATCCTCGGTAAATAATCAAGCGATCTATAGATTATAAGTCTAGATGAACATTTTAAAGTTTTTTTGTACAAATTCTGTAACTGCCATATTTTATGGGGCAGTCAATTTGTAACAAAAATTGCATACCTGCAGCATTAGGTTTTAGAAGGAAACCTGCAGACCCTACATTTACAGTCATATACTGTGATGTAGAAAAGGGCTGGATTTAGGGGGGGGGGGAGAGCCGATTGGGTTATAGCTCAAGCGCCTTCAACGTTTTGCTATTAAAGAAAAATATGTGGTTGGTTTATATTTATTTACACACTAAAAATATACAATATATTAATATGCAACTTTTTTTCTATTTGAAATTAAAATTTCATCAAAAAAATAATTCGTATTTTATATTATTTTATTAACAAGTTATTATCATTTATTATCAAGTTCTGTTATTAAATCGAAAAATATAATGAGCAGTGTAAGAATCTAGATAAGAAATATTATCGCGCGGTCCGCGATCGCCGTGCACCGTCACAATATTATCGTATTTCTCATCTAATGAAGATGGTTCTTATAATTTATTATTAGGTAAAATAAGTAGCAAGTAGAAAATAATAATTAATGTTATTTAATAAAAAAAAAATGTTTCGTCTTTTTTATTTGTTTAGGAACCCCAAAATATTTCCGTCCCAGGGCCAACACATATCTAAACCCGACTCTGGTGTAGAACTTAAATAGTATATCGTTCGTGGAAGATAGGACAAGTAGGAAGTGAATGTTTGATCTACCACTTTGATTTTTAGATCCTGCAGAGCGAATAAGCGAGGTTTTCGTCACGATTGCGAGTAGCAATGTAATATACAAAAACACTTGATGTAATCAACATTGTGCAACGAATCCAACTCGAATATCATACCCGGCACAACTCATGCAACAGTTAAGGGGGAACAAAAATCAACTAGAACTGATACATAACATTTCTCACAACCCCCGAATGCCGTCCAACCTAAATTCGTGAAAACATTTTACGTAAGTTTTGAGTGTAACCTCCTCCCCCAACGTTAAAAATATTGATCTCTAAGTACTGAAAACACGTAGTATTAGAAACGATGACATTTCAAAAACATGTTTTGCCGCAACCGTAGTACGACGAACCTTATATAATATCGTATTCGATTAAGTACCATCCGAATGAAAATTGGTGCGTTCGAATCCCGACAGACGTATCAATCATTTTGAACGGGTTTCCGTTCACATTCGACGTCATTTACGATGTTTACATTTCGATGGAAAAAAAAAAACAAACAACCAAAGGTCCAATATATAACATTATACAATAAACTGCGTCGTACAAAACGATACAGAAACGGTTAGCATCGGAGTGATTTTTATAAGTAAACATTCATCGGGAAAATGATTTTCTTTCGGAGATGGACTTAACAGAAAACGCGGACAAGAGTATTTCGCATATAGCTGACAATAATTATTGACGAGTCTAAAACAGCTACAGCAACGATAAATGTATACAAAAGGGCTGTATGATTCTAACAAGCCACGCCGAAGATCTGCAGCAGACCGACCGTTCGGCCTGCGCCCTATCACTGTACCGATGTGTACTTAATTGATGAGATTTTGTTCATTCTAAAGGTGTCCGGTAAAGCGAATATTTGATGCAGCATTTCGGCATGTTACAGTTAATACGCTCGTCCAAACGTAAAACAACCCGGCTGCACCACGCAATACAGACGTCACGTGCACGTAATACTATAGAATATAAATTGTATTTCTATTCGTACAGTAACCGCGAGCTAAAACTATGTGTTTTAACAGAATCCGCGGAGGAAAAATGCGTTCTACCGTGATGCGTTTTGTTTTCCATCCGTTTACACGATTTTGACGAGAACGATTGCTCCCCTGCTGGAGATGGTACAGTTTTCAAAAGATTTTGACTTTGTATCGATTTTAAGTCCGAAATGGATCAATAAATAAAAACGATAAAACAAATTAAATGTTCATGGCACCTTCGTTATAACTGTGCGTTTTCGTTATAATGATGTCGTGAAGAATCTATACACCATTACATGAGACATAAAACATTACTTAAAAAAGATCTCGAATTTTACTCGTAAACCTATGAACCATAGTTTTTTTTTTCTATTGACCTCCGTTCCTGTGGATGCGTTTATATATGGCGCTTTTAGCGCAGCGATTTAACGACGAGCTTGCGGTTTTACGGAGCGAGATTTCCCCGAACACGCCATTACTAACATAACACGCCTATACATGTAATAAGTACAACGGATTTATATATAGCATCGCACTTGCGCTGAGAAGAAAAACGGCGCTTGGGTGGCGGTCGGAGATTCAATGACAACGGTTCGCGCACGCGAAACGCGGTAGTCGTGGCAAGGACCACGCAGTGACGGGGATGAAGGACCGGGGAGAAGGATCGGGAGAAGGGACGATGGCGTCAAGGATGGGCAGACGAGCGTGGCGCGCGGGGATGGAGTTTCGGTGTTTGGTTTATGTTACTTAATTACGAAGATAAACAAGAGTAGCGGAGAGGGTAGGGGTAGGGGGAGGCGGAGGGGTGCGAAGAGAACCAAAGCCAATTACACGATAACGCGACAATAGACGGCGGCCGGAGGGGTGGGCGTAAGGGATAATCAAAACGCCACCACCGCCAACGAGGGTAGCGAATAAATCAGCCCGGAGACACGATTTTCCTCCCCCTCTCTGTCCCTATCCCTCCAGCGTGCGCTGCGTGCAAACACGGTCCCAACGGAATCGTTAGGTCTGTCCGACAGATGGCGGCGCGTTAGCGGGCGCACGCGTACTCGTATACTGTACATAATCTATCTGTTTGTATATATTATTATATACAAATTATATCGAGCAGACCACCGGACGGTAATGACACGCTGCCCACCCACACACCTCGGCGGGCCGACTCGAGAGAGGTGTATTTTTGTCGTCCTCTCCTGTTCCGGCGGAAGAGCCGGGGGAAAACGATTTAATTAAAACCGTCCCGCGCGTTTTATACGTATAATACATTTTTATAAAAATACAACACCATGTATGATAAATGTACGAATTTGTTTGTTTTTCTTTTGGTCGTCCTGCCGATCGGGCTTACGAATAGCCATTACTATTTGGTACACATCTAACCTGCAGTGGCGAAGATGTCGGGTTTTCGGTTCGGGGTCGGGGAACACGAGGGACATATCTCTGGTTCACCGGTACTTTTTCGTTCTTCGGACCAGTCGCACCGTCGCGTCAACATATACTATACGTAGGTCATCAGATGCAGGGCCATATTTATGCAAGGACAAATGGGACATTTGCACTGGGCCCACTCGAAAGAGGGGCCCACTGACTTCAGCCTTATAAAATTAATTATATACCATTTTTATCATATTTTTGGAAAACACAATTTTACTTGGATATTGTTGTGGGTATAAAGTATAATGGGGATTTCGCGAAAACGATGGCTTTAATCAACATTGACGATAACTTAAATTCATTAAAGATATGCAAATATCACATGCATTTCAAAACGTGGAAACGAGTCTACAAATTTTTCTTACAATGCCTGTTACAAATTGTTCCAGTAAACTGAGTAAACGATCATTTTCTTCATTAAAAAGAATTAAAAATAGATTACGATTTACATTGAGTCAAGAAAATATAGACGCTCTGGGAATATTATCTATTCAACGTTATATCACAGCAAACCTAAATTTTGATGATGTTATTGACCACTTTTCTAAGCAAAAAATCAAGGAAATGTTTGTGAAAACTGAAATAAAATTAGATTTATAACATTAAACGTAAAAACATTTAATTTGATACCTATATAATATTTATTACCTATATAATATACCTAATATTTATTCTATGATCCAACTACTCATATACTCGTACTAATTATATACAACATTAATTTAAAAATATATTATGCGTACATTTTTATTTTAGCATTGAAGAAAATAAAGATGGACAATTTGGGGCCCAAAATTGTAAAATGTACTGGGCCCACAAATTGGTAAATCAGGCCCTGATCAGATGGGTACACTCATTACGTTGCACCCGGTAAAACGTTTTACAGAAATAAAACCTCATCATTTTGCACGAAACCGTGTACACAAACAATAACAATGCCAACTCGTTTCGTTCAGAATCCAAAACAAAAAAACAAAAAAAATCGGTCGACGTTATATACGTGATATTTGATCCTCGCGTATACGTTATTTTATGATATCGGGAAACTGTGTCGCATCGTAGTATAATAATTCCTGAGCTCGCAGTTAATAATGTTATATTTATAAAATACGCTCGTGGTATAACTCGATATGAAATTGAATCGGGAAAATCGCAATTTACTGCAGCTGCTTTATGTATTCTATCGTTTATTTTTAAATTACATTTTTTATATTTTTTAAAATAATTTTATAACTTTTTCCAATATATAACCTACATGCAATATATCATATGTTAAACGTTTGAAAATATTGTTTTTCCAGCATTTTAAAAGATGATTTTTTTTGCTTTTTTTAGCGCTTATTTAGGTCGTTTCTTCTATTCAGGGCATTTTTTTCGGTCATTAAAATCCTATAGGCGTACATAGTTATGAGTTACGACTTACGACACAATTAACAACAAATTACCGTAAATACAAATCGGTATATAGTACTTGAATCGCGATACGCGCTTTATTTAAATACCATGTACGCGCACGTTAAATTATGAATTATGATATTATACTCGCACCGTGTTGACTCGGTATATTAAACACAAACACGTTGTCGATTTATTTTCACGCGCATGGCTGTACGGTCGAGAACTCGAGACCGTCGGAAAAATAGTTCATGAATTATCGTCATCATACCTAAAAATGTTTACTTTGTAATCAACAGCGCGAAAAGTATCGGAAACTTTGTAAGAACAAAAGGATAAAGAATGATGAGGCGTATTACCGCGGGTACGCGCATATATTTCGACCTTCAGGATCCTACGACTTGAGCGAGATCACACTCGGAGCTAAACTCCTGCGCACGTCTTCTCGTCCTCGCGCATACGCTAGCGTTATACAAGTCCTGTATAGGTGTAACGTCGAACTGTAAAGTGGAGTTTATTATATCTTGGAAACGTTTCCAAGTGTTATATATATAGACGAGCGTGATAAATACTTATAGCGTCGATTTGTCCGTTTACCCAAGGGTAAGCTTTTTTTTATTTCTAGAAAAGGGTGCGCCGTAACGGTGTGTGTGTGTGTGTGTGTGTGTGACGTCAAGTACTACAATAGGGTGTAAGTAAACGCGTTTTTAAACATTTGCCAGGAGGAAAATATTGCCTAGAAGAGAAATCCGAGGGCGCGAGAAAAGCGAAAACGTCCCTCCGAGTGATAAATACGAGTACATAAAGGTCTGGTTTGTTTTATCGCCGTTGGTTTGTTTTATAGTTACCGTTAAATTATGTCAACTCGAGTAGATTATTGTCAATTTACCGCGTAAGCGAAATACGTGCGTGTGCGTACACAATGCATACATATATAACACACTTACGTATGTAATATCACTATTGCGTCTCGCGGTGCCTTACCCACGTGTTATGCGCAACAAATCAATAGCGAATAAGACCGAAGACAGAAGAGGTTAGAGGATTTCGAATTTTCGGCCGTTCGTGTTAAGGATGAGTATTTTAATCGATCGTCGTCGTCAAAGCGGTTTTCTCTAAAATGGTGCAGCTATAATGTTATGACGCGGTGCTTATTCTAATGTGCGTTTGAACACATATCGCGAAATTCTAAATGAAAAACGCGCAGTCCTAATCAAAAAAATGCACAATCGTAAATTATAGATTATTTCTTTAAATTCAAATGAAAGAAATTGTGTTATAACTAATAATAATTAATAATAATAACTTATTAGGAATGAAGAGGTTTTGACAAAAAAGAAAAGAAAGTGAGTAGTATTTTTTTTTTACATACCTATTACTAATTTGTTGTATTAAATATTTTTGATATATACCCAAGTATAATAGGGGTTATTAAAAATCATAATATTATTATGTTCTATAGTGTATTTACTTATTCGTATTTTCTCATAAATTAACAAACACTTACAATCTACATGGGGATCATTTTTTGTGATCATGGGAGGGGTAGAATTTTATGTTAGGTGCACTTCTAAAAATACATTATAATAAGCACTGTTATGGTGATATAATTGGATGACAGGCCCGGTCGGCCCGAGAAGGTCAGGAAGAAGTCCAGTCAGACTTGTAATGCATTAAATTTGAACGGGGTAAGTCGGGGAGCTGTCCCGTCTGCCTCCCACGTATGTATTAATATTTGACACCGTCAATAAACGATGGCGGCGCCGCGGAAGCAATGCGAAAGCAGATCCCGCGGCGTCGTCGGTTAAAACAGGAAAAAAAAAAAATGGTGATATAATTACCCCCCCCCCCCCCCCCCCCCCCGGTCCTCACCACTTACGACATTTAGATCCATATTATAATTAAATGAATCGATCAAATTATCACCTCTTATACCCTCCTACACACCCATTTTGACGGTATCAGTGCAATATACTGCGTTAAACCACAGTAATAATTTGACAACCTAGGCGATAATTTATCGTGATAACAATCGTTGACGGGTGGGACTGGTCACTAGGGTACGAACACGGATTACATGAAAATGTATTCATAATACTATTATCTACGATAGTCGATAACGTTCTTGTTACCTGCGGCACTAATAATAAATCGATTTATTCGCGGTAAAAGATTTTCACCGTAGACAATTATTTTTTTTAGATTCGAAGAAAAACCCTGATAGTTCAACTATATTAAAATCAATTATAAAATATGTAAAATATAACGTAGATTCTACAGATATCACCGTAAACGCGAACGCATTACTTTTTTTGTCGAAGCAAAGCTAGTGTTGTTTAGTCTCCTAAAGTAATTTTTTGGAGTTCCCTAATATATTTTTCAAAATAATTGAGAAAAACTGACGAAAAATTATAAAAAATCAGCAAATTCAACTGAAAACCGGGTTTCAGGTCCCTAAATCAATTGTTCATCGCTTTCAAATTTATCCAAACCATTCACCAATTTATATCAGTCCGCCGTTTTTGTATCTCACCCGACTCGCCCAACAATCACTATAATATTGTATCTTGCCCCTTTTTCTTGTTTGGTGTCCATAATTGTTGATTTTAATCTATTCAATTTACAAAATTTTTATTCGAACAACCGTGACTATTCGTGTAAATAGATATTATTTGGTATGTAAACGCCAAACAGATTTGCATATAGACATTAAGTTGGCCGTTTAAAATTAAGTGTTCTGATACTGCTTTCGCTGAGCGTTTGCAAACACAACATCGTTATTTGAATGTTGAGCCTGATTGCGAGCGAGATCATCACTATAAAATGAAGTCGTATTTTCATATTTAAATCAATTAAACCAATCCGGACCGTTGTAAGCATTCGTATAAAAGTTATTAACTTTATTAGACGGTAAGCTATGGGGACAGAGTATACTGTAATACTGTTGATTGCAAATTTAAAGATTGCAGTTATTTTTCGTTTAAACGAGTTATCAAATTTAAAATCGATTAAAAACATTGTTGTTCACCACGTTTTAAACAGATAACTTCGACATGTTGCTCTTGCGTTGGTCGAGTAAAAAAATACAATCGACCCGGGTATTACAACTCACATGGTCGGGTGATAAGTTGCCAACGACTGAGATCCAGTCGAGTTCGAATGTGCTCATACACTGAGCTATTCAGAGATGCGTATTAACAGCGGACATGCGATCATCTGGATCTCGCGTACGACGTCGGAATCGCGCCATACTCGGGAGCTTCATCGTACGATAATGATATAAATCGCGACGTGATATCCGTCTGCGCGTTTGTACGTATATTATTTATACATCATGTGCGATCACACGTAGTAGGAAATGTCTTACGACGTGAAGAGTTCTGCAAACACGCGTACAATATGTGTCAAGGTATTAGGTATAAGTGTACACGAGACTTGTGCAAGGACGGAGGATCTGTACTCGAATTTTGCGTGCGTGAGTTTGTACGAGTAACGCGCGTGTAAATCTTCGGCACACACGCTGCAATCACTTTATAAGCGCAGGGTTGCAGGAGGGAGCGGCAGCACCAGCGCCTACCCAGCTCTCATGCTCTCTCTCTCTCTCTCACTCTCTCGGTGCGGCAAAGGGCGGTGGAGGGACGACGAATAGCGTCGGTCGGCTTGTAAATCCCTGTGAATCGCCATGGAAACCGCAAAGCTCCTACCGCGGGCGGCTTTATCTGCGTGCGCGTGTCTCGCATTGTCGCCGCGCGTTTTGCTCTCGGCGCGGCGGATCGCGCGAGAAAATGGGGCCGGGGTGAGACAGCGAGAGAGGTGCGCGCCTGCGAATTTCTCCATTGGCCCCGTCGGAAAAATCGACAGTCGTGGAACGCGCGTTTGTCACTTATCACTGCTATATACCGACTACGACCACAACTACTCCATTACTACGTGTTACTATATACTAACCGCACGCGCACCGATCTATGCACACCCCACCACCCTATATGCACATTTCCCCCTCCGAAGCCGTCGCCGCCGCCACCACCGATGATGAACATATATGACACGAGCGGTTAACACGTATTCACGTCTACGGAGTGACTCTGCAGGAGATGATTTGAAAGGAAATAATGTTCGAGATCAGAGGAAAAAAAATTGAAATAATTTGACAAAAGTCGGTTCTCCGCAATGGAAACAAGGACCTATATTTCTATTGGCGGAAACCTGTTTTCATACATTTCATTGCAATCGTGTATAGCGACGTCTAGTGGCTGCGTCCACATAAGTGTTATCTGCAACACGTTGATGGCGTATCTGTTTATTCCGCAATTGACGGTACGTGCGACTGCGAGTATATATTAAAAACGTTTAATCAGCTATAGGTATGCGAGATATCGTATCGACTCTAAAGCAAAACGTCAGTATACAAACCTTCTCCGATTGCAGTCGACAACTCAAAACGTTTATTGAATACTTCACATGTCCCTAGAACGCAGATTGCGTTGAACAGCAGTCGCGAGCGTTCAGCGTGTTATCCGGTTGAAAAATCGACGATGGTATCAAATAGCTAAATAGATTCGGTTCGAATATTACACGAATAAAACAAGGAAGAAGGTGTATAGGAGGTTCATGACCTTTGTACGACCGAAAACGAATATTGCTAGCGCGTCGTGGATTGTTGTATGAACTTTGAGACGTAGTACATCGCTCAATAATGACGGAGGTAAATAATCTTAAAAATTAAAAGCTATCGATATACGAGCATAGATTCAAAAACAATTATGTTACAAGATATTACACATTAAACTGTTTAATGAACGTTTTGTGCAGCTATACTCGAAATCCCGCACACCGCGGTGGGGTGGTTACACAATGTGTCAACCATGAAAAATACACTTGACGAAAATGTAGCAATCTGGAAATCGTGACGTACGCGTAGAATTATTACGATTCGGCTATCGCTAAACCGATTCACGAACAGCTACAGTTTATGTGTCACTGACCACTGTACAGGATTTGCGTGAGCGAATTAGTACCTACTATTTGTTTCTGATCGGCCAACACGAGTTCCTGGTCCTGGGCCCCGCAGAAGTGCACAGGAGTCGAACCGTTGACGGATACAAAAGCGCAACTGAGTCGCTGGGACTTAACGCTCGCAAACCCGTATCACGGAGTACTGAATGACGAGAAACCATTTCGCGTCGCCCCGGTCGAGAACCTCTGGTATACGGTGTGGTATGAAATGGTTAAAAAGTCGCGACGTACGCTATCATATTGTAGGGCGAAGCAAAACAACATTTAAATATCACGCGTTTGGTCCGAGAGCGCCGCGAGCAGTTGTTGTGCGTAAGATGTCCGCGTTCAACGCACGTTTACGCGAACTCATTATTTATTTCCGCGTATTATATCTCTGTACTGCTGCTGTTACTGCTGCTTTCGTTCCGTAATTAAAAACAAAAAACGCATAACCGACCTTATCGGCTTTGTGTAAATAAACAATTTCATTATACTGCGTATAATTATAATGAGAAAATCGTTTCATTAATCCGTTAATGTATAGTTGGGGTTTCGTTGATGTCCGTCTTGGAACAATACCGCGAAAATAGAGAGGTTTAATCGCCGAACGGACTCTGGCTGTAGACCCTGACCGATAGATCCAGTGGTACGTAATATCGTCAACGTTACAATCACGCACGCTCTAAGCCTAGGGTCTAGAACAATGATGGGCAAAGTACGGCCTGCCGAGGGTCCATCGACATGGATGGTATAAAATTATAGTATGAAAAAATTCCCGAAATATTCTGAAAATAATTTTAAATATATAAATGGATTGGCGCGGAATGTGCACGGTCGTACCCTCACAGCTTGGCTTAGGTAGATACTAGAACTAGATAGTAGATACTATGATAATTTATCATAGATTGGCAATAGGTATATAATTTATATTTTTGTTCATATTAATATATTTCCCGGATCTCGGTTTGGTGCGTCCTTAACGGAGTTTTCGTATTATAATATGTATGATGTACTTATGTGTATAAGTTTAATTATAGTTTTTAAATTAATTATTATTTAAGGTAAAAGGTAATTTGTGACATTTGTGTGTAATGCTGTAATGTTTTTATAATATCATGATTCAAAGCTTTAACACGAAATGCATTTTTTCTATAATTCTGGCCCTCCTCTAGAATTTTTTTAATCTTTGTGGCACCCCATTAAAAAAGTTTGCCCACCACTGGTCTAGAGTCTAGACGTTTTCAATAGTTGGACGTTTGTACTCATCAACCGACAGACGCGCGTAGTGTTTAATTTGTTTTTCAACACAAACCGCTTGTTATTGTTTACGAATTACCGCAACAGCATTGCATAATAATTGACCGTAGCCGTTGTATCGATAAAATTGACGTTAAATGATGGTACATATTTTGTGTCGTATAAAAGAGAGGAATTCGCCTATAATTTGTCCGGTCGATTGTTGGTTCGTAGGTCTTTGCGGTCTTCCGTATAATCTAGGAAGATGTTTTGAAGTGGACGCGGTTCTACCCATCATTTGGATGTTTTATCACACACGGTTTGGTCGGGACGCAAGAATATTTTACACCACTTACCGAGAATTTACCGATTCCATGTCGTTTTTCCTGTGCAATGAAAGACAACAATTAAATCCTGTTTTTTTTCAACCACTCTTCTAACTATAAATACTAAGTTTATTATAACTCATTAGCTTTAGAAAATCGACGTGACTAAGCTTTTTCATTTTATGAATCACTACATGGACGCAAGGTCGGCACAATAAGTCGGGTATATTGTATGTATTACGGTTTTCCGGATCTAGGTGGACATGGATCCCCCTACAAGCGGCGTCAAAATCCGGATAAGCCGAGACGTATTTTCTCCGCTACGCCGTTGGTACTAACTACCATTACGTGCGTTTTTTTCGTTTCACCACCGAACAAAATCCACGGAGCCCACTCGGCTTCCCTGCCCACACAAATCTATGACGCTATCGATTATCATTATCCGGCGAACGTGTATAGATGTACCAATATAGTCGCGTATATAATAGTTAAACAGCATGACGAAGACCAACCGACCGGCTTTGAGCTGGAACTAAAGAACGTAAAGTGGTAAAATATAGGTACGTAGCTGCCTTAGGGGCAACATTAAGATGCGAAGAAAAAAAAAATACACGGCTTGTGGGTGCTCATAATACAAATCGGCCGGGTCTTTCTATTTTTTTTTTTTTTTAAATTGTTGTCGCCAATGAGTGACCATCCGGGGACTAGCAACGCCGGACGGTGTTTATAATCGTAGCACTATTATCAATGACCACGGCTAACTAACATGCAACACACATTATACCGGGGGTGGAAAAACACCTTCGATCTGTAACACTACAGTAGATACCGCACCGATGGACAAAGGGCGCTGCAGACACCCTTTGTTGCACGTATCTGCAACACACGGAGTGCCCTGCACTAACGAATCCCGAGGGAAAGCGATGGATTCAGACCCCGCAGCAGGACCCATATCTGCGGTTAGAAGCTCTCATGGCGAAGACATTTTTTCGTGGTTATAAAAATATTGTCCTTAAAAAAATGATAATATTTTAATACACTCGGGCCGACCGGCGTTTTCTTTTTATTCGTTAAAACTATTGGACGATTTATCATTAAGTCAAGTACAAAAGGTATATTAATTATTTTTAAATGGGAATACATTATTTGTTTGTTCAAATATACTATTATACGTTTATATGTTACTAGCTTACGTTGAAACTTACTGCTGAAAAATAATATACTATTCTCTTGTGATGGCCAATTATTTATTTGATTTTGTGAAACTCGACCACCCTCATAAGACCGGCACTGTCTGAATGTACATCTACTGTTCTTATATTATATACTTACTATGTCCCACCGAGGATTTACCCATTGCGATATCTCCTTAGATAACGAATATAATATTAAAAATAAATGAAATATTCTGTTTCTTTATAAGACTCATTGGAACAAGAATTGAAAATATTTTAAATTTTGATTTAATTTAATGTTTTGGTTAAAGAGTTAAGAAAATATTTTTTTTATTTGATTATTATCGAAAAATTTAGAGAATTTTGACTTTTCAACATATTATTAACTCATGATTTTTTACTATTTTTTATAGTTTCCAGTAAAACTATGTGTTATTAACAATTTAATGATTTATCATTAACTCGTCTTGTTTTCTGATAAACGCCGCCATTATCGCCAATAAACAGTTCTCGACTTCTCTTACCATCATCCCTGGTAGGTAACGAGGGCCAGATAAAAATAGTACGAGGGCATGGGCATGCCAGTTGCCCCATCACTGGCAGACTGCAGTATACATACATATTGCTATACAATCGAGATGCTTTTAACACAAAAACGTTTTGTAGTGAAAAATATCAAAATATATTTGTCGACGAAAACAGAATATCAAAATATCGTTCAACATAAAAATACATTATGTTATATTATAATACGTGCTAATACATCGGTGAAAATATAATATATAATAAAAAAACCATATAGCCGCAGTATGAGTATACAATAATGAGTAAAATAAAACATGATTGCCTCTATCTATATCTTTTCGACAATTCAAAAGTAAGAGAGAGAGAGAGAGGAAAGATGAATTTTAACATTTTGCGTAAACAATATAATAACAGTGTTTTTATTCAAATTTAAATGTTCTGCGGAAACTTTCGGCGGTAACTTTTCAGAGACCTCACTGCAGCAACACGTGTCTGGCTACTAACGATAACGAAGCGATTTGTACGAGCAGCGTGCAGATCTTCGCGTTGGACGCGCCACCGGTCGGGGCGGCCGTGGTGGTCGTGACTACCGGGTCGGAAGCGTTGTTACCGACCGCCGCCGGGTCACTGCTGTGCACGGTCTTGCTGTCGTCGACCTTGCCGTTTTCGGGCTTTGACGGGACCACCGGGGTTGAAGCAGCGGCTTCGGTGACGGCTGCGGTGGCGGCCTTGGGTTCCTGCGAGCAGACGAAAATAATGTACAACTGGCTGTTTTCAAAACGAGTCGCGTGAACGCAACGTACAGATAATACCCGGGGATTCGTCGTCGTCTGTGTTCGGACAAGCCGCACTCGAGGACGCGTTTATAGGTTTTTCGGAAAATATTCGACTTCGACAAAATAACCGATAATATTTGGCGGGGAGGGGCGGGCGGTATTCACATTTTTGCAGAGAGCTCAGCCACGAAAACCCCATTTCCCTCTTCTATTTGCGCCTATTGCTCCGCGGGTGCGGGATCAATGATAGCTATAGGTAGCGTTGAAAATCGATAAAAAACGTTTTGTGACGGAGTCGCAACGTCGAGGTGATTCTGGGTTCAAAAATCCGAGTTTTTCTCCAAGTCGGGAAACTTTGAATTAGAATTAGATAGTGTATCACCGTGAGCGGCTTGAGGAAATTACAATGGGGGGCTAGACATGTCAAAAACATTAGTTAAAATGTAAAAAAACCCTCTATTTGCACAACAAATTCAATGGGTCGAAGTAAAATACACACTGAATGTGCATACATTTCGAACACAGTCACCTCGTTTATTTTCGGAACCACATCTCCCAACAGTGTTTTAGTATAAAATTTTAGTTTTTTTTTTTCCCGAATAATATAATTTTTTCTATAAAGCTTCAGATCTGAGGTGAGCTCGTGTTGCCCGCTCAAAACCACCGCATTGTACATTACACGGATCACCGACTCGACCAGCAGTGCACCGCGGTGACTCGGAGCACGGCATCACGTGTACCTACAAGTCTAATAGTAATAATAATAATAATAATGGTACAAGACACGTACGTGCACTTCATTGCTCAGAGCTGCTCGGGTCGCAAGAGCGAACACGGCGACTGCCAAGAACATGGTCTTGTGCATGTTGAAGCGGTCGAGACGGCAAAATCGAAAGTGTTGCGGTCCGGCGGCGATGCAGTGTTATGATGTGCGGCACGCGGGACGAGGAGTTGGACGAAAATCAAAAACGGACGACGACGGACGACGCGACGGTATTCGGGCGAAGACTGAACCGACGGCCCGGCCGAGCCGTACCGAGTCGCGCTCGATTGCCCACCACTATCTGGAAAACGATAAACACGAAACACGTACACCGTGCAAGCCTATAATATTCGATATCTTGGAACAACTGCACATTCGACTCCGTACAATATCACCGTGTACATATGAAAACGGCGCGCGCACCGGGTGTGTGGGTGGGCGTGTGCTCGCGTTGCTCGCACGCGCGCGTGTGTGCGTGTAACAACGTACGCGTGTGCGTACGATAACGTTAAAGACGTCGCGTGTTTTTCCGCGCCGACGAAGGCACAAATGACACGCAGAAAAACCAGAAAAACGAAAAAAAAAAAAAAAATGAACGATTCACTATCGCAACCGCCGTGTCGACCGACGATCGCGTGCGATGTTCTCGGATATACACTCGTCGGACTGCCGAAACGAATTTCCGCGAGAAATCGCCCTTATATATTGCCCACGGACGGGTTTTCCGAGTAAACCGCTGTTCCGGGAGTGCAGCAATGCGATTCGCACTCGAGCGCGGATCGACCCTAATCCGTGCGCACGGGGCGGAAATCGGGCGTCCTACCCCTAATCCCTTGTAATCGTGGGACCCGTGCTCGAAGAAAACCGTCGGATTATCGAGGTCCAGCCGACAAATCTCCACACCCTTTCCCGACGTTTTTTTTCGCGTCCACACATCCCCCGCGCATCCCCTCGAGAACATTGGCCTCGTGACTAACTTGGGTCAGATTCGATCCCTTCTGAAGGACACCTTACGCGGCCGTCCGTTCATGTCCGCGCGGTCCACTGTTACTGAAGTTGCAATTGCGACACCAATAACAATGCACACCTGTGCCTTATGCAACGTTAGAAATTCGCTTTTCATATAGCTTGAAAAATGTAAGAAAAATGTGTTTTTTCTCTGAATAGACAATGCCTTGTTCGACAAGACACCGCGTGCACGTCTCGTACAATTAGGCCACATACTAATCTCGGTTTTAGTATGTCTTCTCGCCATCAATGATTATTAATTTCCGAACGGTTATAATGGTCATTGTTTATTGAACGTTTAAGTTTTCGCCTTGCATCGATTATCAGTACATATAATTTCTAATCGTCACCGTTTAAAATATGTTTGTTCTGAATGTCTCTAATAACGGTTGTAATCATATAATGAATCACGGTCGAATATTCTACATTTTTTCTTCTTTTATCGCGCTTAATATTA
The DNA here is from genome assembly GCA_949715065.1 of Periphyllus acericola. NCBI lineage: Eukaryota > Metazoa > Arthropoda > Insecta > Hemiptera > Aphididae > Periphyllus > Periphyllus acericola. The sequence continues at coordinate 1,526,892 of OX454272.1, read as the reverse complement.
TTGCCCCGTTGTGATTAAAGATCATTTCATTAAAATTAATAGTTTATCACATACATAATATTATAAAGCACCATGATGAGAATATTCGTAAACGGTACCAAGGGGTGGTTGGATTGGGGAGGTGCAGAGCCGGACTGATGAAATTAGTGGCCCGGGTCTAATTTATTTTTGGGGGCCCTAATTTTACAAATAAAGTATTTTTACAGTAATATTATGTCAATTTATATTTATTAGTTAAATAAGAAAAATATTTTCCGTAAGACAGCAAATTTACAACACATAGTTAATTTATTAAAAAATACAATTTAATTAAGTGTTAAAATATAAAATATATGGTGATAATACAAAAATACAAACAAATGGATATTTAAAATATTTTTTCTTGCTTTACTTGATGCAATTGTATCTAACCCGTCATCAAAAGGGAGTTTTTTCATATGTGTCATTTTCAATTGACATGTATTGTAAATACGCTCAACCCATCTTCAATCTGTGTAGATCTTAGTAGATTTTTAATTAGAGCCAACTTTGAAAATGAACGTTTTGCTTCACAATTTGTCAACGGTTTGGTCAGGTATAATCTCAATGGAATATATGCATTTGGAAAAACATCAATATTATTTCGTTCATAAAGAAGTTTTGCTATAGCACCACAATAATTGTGAATATCGGCAGAAACTGTTATGATATGATGATAAAAACGAGATACTTCTGTTTTCGAGTTATCATGGAGATCGTTATGGTAAAACTGAATAGGGTTATTTAATGAATCAATGTCTGTTTCATTGTAGGTTTTAAAGTTAACTAAAAATTTGAATTGAGAAAGAAAAAGAAATACAATATTATACTTTTCATGGTTATTTCTTTCATGAAATGTAAATTGTCGTAAAGAACGAATTAGTTTACAACCAGACAATAAATCTGACCCAGGTTTCTGTAACTTTTCACTATCTTTATTAAATCTTTCCACAAGACACACATAAAAGCCGTCTCAAATTTAAGACATTTTTTCATTATTAATTTTGCTTTTCTTCTTACGTCAGCTTTTTCTTCAGTAACACAATTTTTGTTTTCCAAACAATTAAGAATATTGTCATAATTAATAAATTATGATCTCGCCTCTCACAGATTCAAAATGATAACACCACCTTGTTTGACTCGAACTTTTAAGACGAAGTAGATTTTGATTATAATTTGGATTCAAATTCGTTGTTAAAACAGTCACAGAGAGTTATTTCAAATGATTAATATGAATGTATCTTTAAATAAATATTGTTAATTAAAATACATTTTTTAATTGTATATCTATAACTGTAGAGAAGATGCAAAACCACAATTTTTTTTCGAGGGACCCTGGACTACAACCCGCTTAGCCACCCCCCTTAATTCGGCTATGGGGAGGTGGGGACGCATTAGTAGGAAAATATTTTAAATCCCATTGCAATAAAAATACTATATATAATATGTATGTAGTATCTACAGCCGTATATAAAACCATGTCCGCCGCCGTTTACCTCAAGGGACTTATACAGTTATACGGGGGGGCTCCTCGATTGCCTTTTCTGACCTACGCGATAACCATGTCATATTATAATTGTTATTATTTCGAATTAACAATATCGCACGCTGCGTAACACTACGGCAATTTATATATACACCTCATTAATATGCGGTTTACTGCGCCGAAAATGCAAAACAGTCATGTTACACCGATCGTTCATTTAGACGCGATACGCGACGACGAAAAACACTTCTGAAAATCGAAAAGTCCATTTTATTTCCAACGCTTTTCCGTCGTACCCTTTTGAGGAATCCGTATCGGTGGTCTTCGCGGTTTTTAGTATTCGCACATCTCGGGAATCGTGTCGGCATTATTAGCGCGTATTCGATTGCGGCTAACAATGAAAACAAAAAAAGATGAAATGCGCTGCCGGTATAGCTGCTGTATCCCTCGCTTCAACCTGAAATACGTAAGGTTTGGCATTTTCTCGTGTTCTTGTTCGTTCCCGAATCCCAATCGAATCGCTAAATCAGCAGTAAATTACAACGCTTATACACGAGTATTCACTATGAAGAAAATGTTCAACGGTGTCGAATCAGAAAATTGGAACGACAAAAGATGGATCGGTTCGCGTATGTTTATGTATAATGGTCAATCAATAGTGATCAAAAATTATTTGTATAACAATTATTCAATTTAATTTGTATATCTCCTCTATATAGGTCGATTTTTAATATTTGTCTTCCATTAGCGTGTCGAACCCGCAGAAATGAGTCCGACTGAAATATTCAAGAAATGAAAAAAATATATATATAATAACGCATATAGCTGAATCCTTGGAAGTATAGGATGCACTACGTTATATTATTGTGTCATCGAAAAAGTTAAAAATATAATAGAAAAATAATTATGGTCACGCTACACGAAAAATGTTATAAGACACATTTAATACGCGTTTTAGAATACAATTATTCTATAGTATTTTAACGTGATAGCCAAATACAAAAATGCAACACTCCGTGAGGTTGACGAACATATTGAGCACCTGCTACATTAAGTAATAAAGTGAACAATATAAACAATCAATCATACGCAGATCAAGAGTGAATGTACCATTTTTAACTAAATTTAAGTGCAATATATATATATTACTAGCACGTTTAAGTATAACGTATTATAGATTAGAATGTTTTTTTTTCTTTTTCGATTTTTGTACCGAGTCCGATAAAAAGAGTGTAGGTGTACAAGAAAACGCACAAGTCGCGGTCGCTTACAGAGTTTAAATAGTACATTTCCCGTTTTGAATTTTCCCCAATAAAGCGTAAACTGTAAAACGCTTCGTAGAGTATTTTAGCATAATTTCTACGACACGAGTCGCAAACACTATTTTCATCACCCTCATTTACGCAGCTGCGTAATCGGTGTGACAGCACGTGTAGTTTTAAAACAAGACCGGTGCGCGTTTAGGAACGATTCTCGTAACATAATGTTCTACGTCTGGGTCGACGGCACGCGCGACGCAATATAAAATACTGCACTGCACGATATTGTTTTTTTTCCATTTTTTATTTTTTTTTTTCGGAAACTTTAAAACCGATAGTCGTACTACGCAAAATATTCCCGGACTCCGCGCGCGTACCTGTTGTGCACACAAACACTATTTTGCGATTGTGCGGTGCGGCTTAGGTAATATTTGTTCAACTGTTTTACAACCGCACTCGGTACACGCGCGTTACAGCGTATTATTACAATATTCGTCTCGTCGGTAGGAACACGCGCCGTCGTATATTTTAAACCGTTGTGCATGTTTGCATACGGCGCAGCGGTGATGTATTGTGTGGGTAAACATTGAAAATGTTTTTAAGAAATTTCTCGAAAACGAGGAGTATTTTTCTCGTGTTTTTACCCGTGTCATACGATTAATACGCACGGCAAACTTGAAAGTTTCCGAGAAGATAAGATAAAACGAAAAATACAACGAAAATCATCGCGTTAAAATTCTAGCGCACGTACATCAGGTTTTGGTTTAGTCGTCGCGACTCCACTGAAACGGTATTATCATAACAGTCGTGTTTTCGCATCGCGCCGCGGATAATATTGCACGACAACAACACGTTATTAGTCTTTGTTTATAATATTATAAATCTGCGAGCACTATCGTGTGTACCTAATTATTGTGTTATTTATAGTACAAGTAGTCGTGCATCTCAGTATAATATAACCGGTAACCATAATCATCATTGGTCAGTGCCGCAACTACACATTACGGGGCTGGTGTGCAAATCTTAATTTGGGGGCCTAAATATTTTTTCAAAATGAATTTATTTATTGTTAATAAAATATGATAGCCGGCATTTATATTATGAAAGGTTAATATTATAAGGAATATTATGGCAATTATTAAATTTTACAGATAATGGTTGTATAATGACATAATGTTGTATAATTACATTTATAATGGTTATAAACATAAAACATTTGTAAAATTATAGTATAATTTTAACACATTTGAAACTTAAGTATCTAACAGAATTGTTTTTTTCTTGCTTTTGCATGTGCGAAGTTGTCAATGATTTTCTCTATATCCATATCTGAAGTTCTTCTTCTTTCTATGTTTAGTATGGAAATTCCACTGAGCCGTTCTTGACCTATGGAATTGCGCAAATAATTTTTAATTAATTTAAGCTTAGAAAAACTCCTTTCTGCCGATGCTACCGTAACAGGAATGGTTAAAAATATAAGACATGCAGCTAAAACATCAGGAAAACTTGTTGATAAATCCATATCAATTATATAAAAAGCCAAATTCTGTATGGTCTTAAGTTCCGATACAATAGTTTTATCAATTTTTGTAAAGTTTGGCTTTGGCCATTTCTAACATTTTAACAAGTTAACAGTTTGGCATGTTATAGGTGATGTGGGGCCTATAAGGGCTTGGGGCCTTGGGGGCCGATGTGCAATGCACACCTTGCACACCCGGTAGTTGCGGCACTGTCATTGGTATTCGTTATACGTAGTGCCAGGGGCTCCCAACGTTTTTACCGTCGAGTACCACCAGACACTCGATATGATCAATACGCGTAGTACCACATTAATTATAGAACTGAATTATGGGAGTAAAATTTGTTCAAACATATATACGAACCATAAAATAATAATGTGCGTTAAAAATCGCAAAAAAAAAAATAAATAAAAATAAAAACACGCTGTCCGTAAAAAACACCATCAACGGGTTCATCAGTCGGTGATTATACTGCGCAGGATGTTCATTGGTTCAACAATGTGTTCATAGGTCTACCGAAAGAGCTGACCCGGTATAAGGTAGTGTTTAGTAGTGTTTCGGAAAACGAACACATTGTCGTCCATACTGATGTGATACATAAAGTTATAATATTATAACGATCGAGCGGACGACCGATAGTCGCGGTATAGGTTCACCGAACGTGATACCATGCCGTAATATTACAGTCGTACGCAGGACCAGGATGTCTATGCATTCCAGTGGCATATTTGACTTAAGTATATGGTGGGGGAGGGGAGGGGAGACGATACTAAATTCTTAATTTGTAATTATTACACTTTTTTTCGCATGATTATGTCTGTGCCTTACCTCGGTACACGTTTAATCTTAAAATGCTGTAGACAATTTTATACTCTAGAATACCTACTGGTCAATTTTGTATCTCTTATGACTCGTCAGAAAAGTAAATAAAATAACACATCTCGATAAATAGTAAAAGAATATTTATTTACAAAATAAAATCTATACTCCTTTTATTCATTTTTGAAAAATTTTCAATTATTTGATGAATACTGTTGTCAATATACCTATGTACATGCAGCAAAGCTAATCCATCGATCTTGTCACATTCTAAATGTTTTTAATCTACGTAAAATAAATGAAAAATGCAAATATAAGTATATTTATGGCAACTAAATAACCTATAGCTTTATAAAAAAAACAAGAAACAATTCAAGTAATTTGAAACAGATTTTCAGTAAATTTTATTTATGATTTTTTGATTAATAGACTACTAAATAAATGTTAGTATTTTTTTCAAAATTTTTATGGTTAGTTGTTGTAGTACCTAATAAATATAATTTTAAAATTGTTAAAGCTGAGAAATTTTATTATGGTCAGTATATACTTCTATACGTGTATTTAGAATCAAGCATTACATTCTAAGAGTTTTATCTGATCATATAATCATATCATCTATAGCAGTGATTTAAGCATATTATAATTTATGTCACGGAAGGGGCGATCGCCTCCATCACCTCCCTCCCCCCTCAAATACGCTACTGATGCATTCCCACGGTTTTTTCCAATAGTCCAAATATACTCGTAGATTGGTTATCACCTGCGTCCAGGAGTTGGCTTGTTTTCGATTGAACAGAGCAATTTTTTTTTTCGCTAGTCTAGTAAATATGCGTGAGTGCACGACCTATATAGTATAAACCTCTAGACTCTAGAGTCTAGAGTTCTAGACCAATATTTCTGTTCAGATGGCGTGGAGTTCAAGTGTTCTACCTGGTGTCGATGCGGGACATATTTCGCAATAGGGGCTTGCGATTGGCCGTGTTATTTACGTCATTACGACGAGATAATCTAGTATAGGTCGGAAATATATTGTCACCCACAGTTTTAACACCCCCTCGAAGTTTCGGCTCGATGATTGCGAAAGTATGTTTATATACAGTGTCACGCTGTACCGATTGAATGTTGTGGCCAATCTCTCCGGGAGACTTTATTTTCTTTCGAATAATCGCGAGTTTGTGTCGACCGTACAATCACAGGCGTACGCAGACGACTATAAAGGCGATTTATGTGCAGTAAAAACGAAAATCGGCACTAACGATTACTTACTGTGCCCTCTGTAGGAAAAAAAAATTGAATCAAAAAATGCACTTTGTTAATGTATTTAATTTGCCGGTAACTTTTCATAAAACGGTTTGAAACACTAATGAGGTCAATCCGTCTTGTTCGTTGTTACTCACTCGCATAAATTATTTATTTGTTTTATTTTATTTTAGAATATATACGGGCCGAGCTCTTTTGACGGTTAAAAAATAAGAATAACAGGTTTTCATATAAATTACAATAAATGATCAAAACAAAAAAACAACAAAGAACTATTAAGAACTAATGAAACAATGATAGTGAAATAAGGAGCCATTATACGAAAACAAACACGGACAGTTTCGATGCGAAACATAACGAAAAAGTTGATTTATGAAATACGTATAAGCGGTGAAACAAGAAAAGTGTGGTGTTTATTGGCATTGACATCATACGTCTTAACGGCTCGTTAGACAAGTATTTGGTGGTACACAAAGGGACATGGAAAGTAGTTGTGGAACTGTACAATTTATAAATAAGAGTAATGTCGAAGAATCTACACTATCAGCTAAAAGTCCTTTTAAGAAGTGTGCACTCATATTATGCCTGCGCTCCGCTAATGAAGCTAGCCTAAATTTACTATGGTTATAATATTATAAATATAACCGTAATCAGCATTTATAGACATGAGTGCTAATACTGTACAGGTAAATAGTAGGATGATTGCGCGTGATTACGTAATGATAAATGGCATAAAAAAATCCAAAATAGTTTGAAATTCGCATCACCATCTCTAAAAAAATAGCACTTTAAACATTTGTTGGAAGTTTCGAGTTCTTACGATCTATACTTTTTGAGTTACAATGAAAAAAAAAATAAAAATCGGCATTCCGTAAATGTTGCCATTTTTTTCATCATTATTCCGCCACTATCGGGAAAACTGCAGTTGAGAAAATAAAAAGATGACCTCTCTAATGCACCAGCTAGACAACATTTGAAATCGGAAACCTAAAGTATTATTGACGATTGGATAAGTTTTTCCGGGGAAAAGCGCGTAATAATAAACACACAAAAGTAAAAAAATAAGGAAAAACACCATCACGTTGAAATCAGTGCGTTCACTCGAAACCTAAAAATATAGAAGGACGATACACAATTGCTATTATTACTTTTATTCTATACGTGCGCACGGGAAAACGATACAACGGCCGTTAAATATAACGTATAATATGGATCGTATTGTTTCTATTTTAAACACTTTTAGCCGGCAAGCGCCGGGTTCCCGCGGGTCACCGGGTGATGGGCACATGTCAAACAAACGCACGCGGCCGACTTATCGGATTACCGGAGCACTCCGAAACCATTAGATTCACCTCGAAAGGATACGGTTACCACGTCGTCTACCGTTTGCGGCAAACACTCCTCCAGGACTTGCTGCCGGTGCCGCGTGGCGTTGCGCCCACCACGCGTAACATTGACCGCAAAATCCTTTTTCGCCCCGTGGCCGGGGTCCACGTGTACACATCGCACGTAATAGGTACAGTATTCGCGGAATCACGTCCGCGAAATCCGAGTGATATTTTCCCTACAGTTCGTCCAGACACTGCAGTGACTCGGTTTCCTCTCACCGTGGAACAAAATATACTTACGACCTGCTCTCGTGTGATAACCTAGCTTCGTCGAACGCGTGAGAGAGCTTTTTTTCGTACATTCATAAAGACCTTTGAACAGTCGCAAGACGTGTGTGCACGGTTTAAAATCAAATGCAATTCATCCTACCACTCGAACACTCGTGAACGATAACTCGTTGGAAATATTATTTTTCCACTCTACGAGGAGGTTTGAGCCTACAGCGTACGCATATCCTCCCCTCGTTCCCGGCTGCGAGAACTCGTGGTATTTACGGTAAACGCATCCATGGTAGGGTAGTCTTCATTTTTATTGTGAATTCAGCTCAAACATCAAAACTGTCGAGAATGCCCCGCCGAGAGCGATAGACGTTTGTATTAAGATAGAAACGTCCGAATGCTTAGAATACTTATACGGTGTTGTATTACCGTTGACCGATGTACGAAGAGTCAGAAAGTAATAAGTGTCTTATTATAAAAGTATCATGTCTTGTGGAAAAAATGTTAACCGTTGTTCACTGTTGTCCGTTGTTCTACGAGAAGTCGGTAAACAATAATTAAGCCCGCCGCCGTAGGGTTTTCTTGTCGAATCGGTTAAGTCGTCTGTAAACGGTTAGGTATAGTTATTTATGGGGACAATATTGTAAAGGGAATGGTTATTGCCTACGAGCCGACTTCCGTTCGGTCTGATCCGGCACTGCTATGTCACAGATCTGTATTGATTTATAAATATCAATAAGAAAAGTTTATTGACAGCTGGATTAGATTTAATCCGTACAATTGGTTTAGTTTCGGTGTTGACCGGGTTCGCGAGTGATTCAATCGATTTCGGACCTAATAGCATATCATATGCGAAACAGATTTCCCATCGAGTATAATACAGGGTGATTTTTTAATCTTGCTCAAAATGCTTAAATTTGAATTTTTTTTTAAATGTTCAAGTTACCATCATACCTTTATTTTTTATAACATTTTTCGCAGGCCAACTTAAGGGTGTCCTGTGGGTATAAAAATGTTGTTTTTTGAAATGGGAACACTATATATTTTAAGCAACATATTATTTGGTTAATTTTTCTAATTATTCAAATTTAAAATTGTATATAAAAAGTGTAAAATTCGCGTTGTCTCGAATCGGTAACATTTAGCGTGTAATTACGAATTTTATCAAAACATTAGGTATTATAAGACTATTTTACTTGTTGTTTAAATTAGAATAATTCAAAAAGTAAAAGTGTTTCCATTCGAACAAAAAAAGTTTATATCGCCACAGGGCACCATTGAGGTGGCATGAAAAAAAAAATACGGAAAACATGGCTTATTCATGGTAACTCGAACGTTAAAAAAAAAATAACAAATTAAAGCAATTTTACGGGCAAAAAAGAAGGGCTTGGTTGAAAGATGGCTAAAAAATCACCCGTGTACCGCGTGTCGAGAAATACGCTCTCGTTTTTCCACAACGCAATTCGGTTAGCGAATCGGGGCTGATTCCGACGAGAGTAAAAAACGTATCGCGACACGTCGACCGCTGCGAACGGGCCCCACGCACGCACGTCATCGGTTCAACAATACCGGCGAGGGCTGCTCCGATAAGTACTCATTCTTTTGGTCGCAGCAAACGTTTCGTGACGTACGTACACGGCATAGTGATGACATGACAATAAAAATATCAAGCCGAGGATGTCGACGACGGGTTTTCGACGATGCCTGTTGCGGTCCGGCGCACACGGGTACAACCCGACGACAATGCGGTATTTTTTTTCGGTGCGCCGAAAGGCGTGCGAGTGCACCGTTGCATTATTCGAAAATGCACGTGCGTTTTGCGCGCGACAATATGTAATAATGTTGTACGATGCGACTCGATTTCCGCAAAAAAGTGCACGTAACAACGATAATAGTAGTAATAATAGTAGAATGACATGCGTCCGATCCGGACAGCAACAGCTGATCGTGCGCGCACCGGATGTCATATTTTCATAATATTCGTAAAACGCATTGTGCACCACGACGTCCTCGAGTCGGCCGTATTATATACGTGATAAATAATGCAACCTCTTGTGCGTCGATTCGTGACGTGCGGATGACAGATTTTCGTCGTGCCTACCCCCCTTTCCCTCCCCTAACCACTGCACATCCCCTTCGACCGGAGTCGTCGTTTCGCGGACATCTGAAGAACGTAGCGCCCACTTGAGCGTTTCCTCGTGCGGAATATCGAAGAAATTATATTCATAACACGAGACCCCCCCCCCAAGAAATATAATATCATCATATAATAATAACGTATTGTACACGTCATCTATTATATTACGTACCCGTACCCCTATTTGTAGAACGACGAAATTCCCGCGGCAGCACACAATTATTATTATTATTATTATTGTCATAATGATGACTCGAGTGCGCTGCAAACATATTATAATAAGTAATAACTATATAATACGTACTGTGCTTCGTCGAAGCCGAAATTCATTTCTGCTACGTAAGTTTTAATAATACATCGATGCATATTACCGTCTCCCGGCGTGTAATAAACACCGCGCGGCTGCGCAAGATTTTTCTTTGACAAACGTTCGCCCAGCTACACAATGTACGTAACATTCTCGTGTACATATTGTGTCATCTCGATTTTCGCTTTCATTCGCGGAACCTGCACCATTTTTCGAGGCGCGCAGCCGCAAGACGTTTAAAAACGCAATATGTCGATAGTAATAATAATAATAATAATAACGTCTATTGTACACCGCAAGCGCACGGCCGTGAAGTACAAGCGGGTGTGTTGTACACCGCGAGAAATCGAACCCCGGATTGCGACTTTGATCACACGCCGCTCTGTCTTCGCGCAGAAATAGATAAACCGACCGGAAGTAGAATTGAATATTCGAATCCCAGAAATGTGCGTTTGGTTCTTGAACATTTATTATCTGACGAGTTTTTTTTTTCATTTAATCGTTTTATAAGCCCTCGACCAATGCTAATATAATAACAGTTCACACGGTGTATCGACGTAGTATACTCGTATGCTAAACAATGATTATTTTCGTGTACACTTCGGTATACTTCACTTCCAGTAAAAATATTGCGATAGTGAGAGAATTCGAAGAGAAACTCTGTGTTGATAAAATAATCACGACAGTTAGTCTAAATGATCAGGAACGTGGAAACAATGGCTTATTATTATTCGAAAATTAGTCGACATAAAAACGTAAATGTTGCATTGTATTTTATTGAACTAAAGTAGTTGATAAAAAAAATGTATATGCTGATAGAAGTAGTTCGGAAGCAATGAGGTCGATTTAATGGTACCTGACATCCCCTATTTTATATGTCCCCCTGGGACGCAGACGTTCAGTTTCGATCACATATTTTTAGGGTCAAATATTTTGCTGGCCGATACACACCCTCTATCACTGTATATATTTGAGTTATTTTTCAGAAACATTCGCCTGTATAATGCGAGTTAGTACAGCGCGTATTATGTTGCACAATAATTATTACAAACCCGAGGTGATAAATAATCTGACGTGGACTTGATCTTTTTCTGTATTATATTCCTAATGTTTATTTCATTTCGCGATAAGACCACGATTTTCCGGGCTACACACGTAAAGAGCACGTACGTTGGTCTACGTTTCGTTACACCGGTACAGTACGTAGTAGCTTATTACCGTGTACAATACGAGCAGCTCGTACAGCTGGTCTAGGGCAAATAAATTCTTCGAACAACACAAAAACATCGTTCGGTGACGTCACCTCCGAGAGCTGTAACACGCGAAATGCATATTATAATAACACACTGCAGATTATAACGTGTACAATGTTCGGCAGCGGATTTTGGTTCCGGGAATTCAATGCATCATACTCGAATGCGTCAAGTCCGGCAACAACATTCCGTCCGCACACGCAACTACGCATAAGCAATGGCAGTGGCGGTGTCGGCGAGATAATAAATAAGTACCTCGGCCTGGTATATCTCGGATTCGTGTACGCCGAGTCAATTTAATTTTCCATTATGTCCGATAATGGAAAAGTCAACCCCTCGCCGTTTTCCATAGCCGTTGCCGTCAACCCCCGCCTTCGTTAAAGTTTACCCTCCTTAGAACACAACCTAACTCCTCTTCCTCATCGTCCCCCGTCACTCTCTCTCTTTCCGTGCACGTATATGGGGATAGGCAGAGAGAAAGAGAGAGAGAGAGAGAAAGAGTGAGATGGAAACCAACCCGAGAAAACTAACCCGGTGGAGTCTCATCAGCGTTTGTTAATTCTATTAGTTTCCATTATGAGCCGCCCAGGAGCAACTGGTAGAGGAGAGGTGGAGGGATGGCTCGGCTCCACAGCTCCGAACTTGGTCCGAATGGCCCACTAGAGACCCATCCTCATAATTACTAAATAAATTGTATCAGTCTCTCGGGCCAACAGCGGCGGCGGCGGCGTCGGCTGTGGCGCGGCAGTCTACTACATAATTTATATATATATATATATACTCTCGCCCGATTGCCGTACCACCACCGCCGCTATGGTACCACCCACACCCTCTCGTTCCTAACCTCAAAACGACTACCGGACCCCTTTGATATGCCCAAAACCCCAAGGATAACCGTTGTGAAATTTATAACTACCGGCCGTTACGGCGTGTACTCGTTTGAAAAAAAAAAGAGTAGGTTTATTAAAAGGTTTTTTTTCCGGAGGTGTATATTAAACTCCGGCTTTATATACCACGCAGCCCGCCTACGAAACAATAGGCCAATGATTTGAACTGTAAAAGCGAGCTTATAAGTATTTCCGAATCTCCATTTATACTCTTAAGCCTCACACGAGTTGCTGGAACGTTCCATATACAGGGTGATTTTTTTTTAACCATGCTCACCCCATCTTTGGGCCGTAAAAATTCTTAAAATTGTATTTGTTTCTTATTAAATGTTCAGGTTACCATGAAATCAATGTTTTCCAGAATTTTTTTTTCGTGCCACCCCAGAGGTGTCCTGTGGTGATCCAAACTTTTATTTTTCAAATGGAAACACCCTTCTTTCACCTCGGTATTTTATTGAGGGCATTTTTCTGTGAATTTTAATGTATTGAAATCAAAGCTCGAACGAATAGTTTTTGAATTATTCTAATTGCCGTAATAAGGAAAATAGTATTATAAAATATTTTAATATAATTTGTAATTATATGTTATCGGTAAGGGCTACTAATTGAAGATAATGTGAACTTCACACTTTTCATAAGCAAATTTAAATTTGAAAACTCCGAAAGTGTTTGTCCGAATTTTGACCACGTTACATAAAAAATTCCCGAAGAATTAATCGAATAATATTTTGCATGAAATATGGTGTCCCCATTTAAAAAATAAAGTTTGTATAGTCACAGAACACCCTTAAGTTGGCATGAAAAAAAATGTATTGCAAACATAGGTTTTATGGTAACTTGAACATTTAAAAAAAAAATCCAAATTTAAGCATTTTTGTGTAATACTGACCTACATGCTTAATAGTTATTGGAATATTATAATAATGTTATCGCGAGTATTAGAATAAATATTTAATAACATTTGTTTTAGATTTTTATGGTTTTAAATGTTTTTCTTAATGTTCTTAGTATTTACCAAACTGCTATAATTTAACGATCTAATACTGATTTAGGTCAATAATTAAAATACTAGTTTATAATTATTAGTAGTTTGATATATTAAACTCGGTAAATATAGCTTTATCATTCAAATCGTACTATAAAATAATTAAGTCATATATTTAATTGGTACATTAGAGATTGTCTATTTTCTGGTAATATTCTGGTTCTGGTACTTAATTGTGGCTTGTACATTTAAATATCACAACTTTGTCCACGTTTTCTTTATTCGTTAAGGTTTTTAAAATGTATTTAAAACTCTAAGTATTGTATTGAGAAGAAATGGAGATTGTTTTTCAACAAACAATAGTCAATCGCCAAATAGATTTAGTCTATACTTTTAAAGAAATTATTTTACAAAACTTAGAGTTATATGAAAAACAATTACATATTTTACAATATTTTTGTTATCGCATTACGTTATTGAAGTGTTTTATATGTTTTTTGAATAGAAACATATACGTTCCAGTTACGTACAATAACGAGTTTCACGCCTCTACAAACAATTCGTATAATATATTTTGCTTTGTATCAGTCAATATATAAATATGGGTTTTTAATATGGGGTGGACTATAGAATTTTAAAACAGCTAACAAGTCAATCAAAACAAAATAGTAAGAATCTGTTTGAATAAGTATGCTCCAGAAGGGTCAACCTGCCGCAACTATAGAGATTTGGGTGCTTTACTAGTAAAATCTCTTTATTAAAAAATTATAATTTATTATGTTTATATTTACACGATCGATCAAAGGAAAAGGTATAACATTTCTTGAAAAGAAAGAAAAAATATGGTCTACAATATTCCTTTCTTGTACACAATAAAATCTTTTGCTCAATCATTTGTTGACTATTTAGGGCCCACGTACTTCAATTTAATGCCATATAGAGGTTAGTAAAAATATCCATCTTCATCAAAGTAGTGTTAAAAAAATTGTATATAATTAAAAAATTGTATATAATTATTTATTCTTAGAATTAGTTTAAACTATTGTCTTGTGATATTTTAAAAATCCAATTGTTTCTTTTGCAATCATAATTTCTCTCACTTCTATTTATATACTTTTAATAATTAATAATTCTGAATATTACTTATATTAATGTTATTTTTTATTATTATTATTATTCCTTTTTTTTTTGTTAAACTATTGACAAGTAATTATTTTTAATAATTTATTAACGTAACATTTTATTAAATAGTATATTAATTATATGAATGTAAATTTTATTATATTTTTTTATTGTCAAACTTTTTAGTTAAATACTGTTTACACTTTCTATGTCTAACTCGAGATCAGCTTAAAAGAGATAGATAATCAAATTGTTTATTGTAAATTATGATGATTTAATGAAGAAAAAAAATCCTAATTTCTCAAACAGAACAAAAACAGTACATTTTGTTTGATCAACATCTAAACAGATCAAAATAACGAGTGTTTGTTCGTTAATAAAAATTACCCAATATTTAGTTTCAATCGAGCGTTTGAAAAATAGTGGTTGCTACGAATCAACAAATTGTTAGTGAACTGGATGGTTATGATAATATTTGCTACGCATTGTGTTACAGGGTGTGCGGAAAAACAATGACTCCGTCTGTCGGACATCACGATAAAATAGAAAACAATATTCATGATTTGCGACACTGATCAATAAACAATTTGAAAATTTTAGTCACTTATTCGATACGATTTGATTTTTTGAATTTTCAACTCTGACTGTATACCTGCACTGTACACTCCATGCGAATAAAATACATTTTTTATCGAACAGGTTTTTTGTTTTTGTTGTTGTAAGATATCTGATGTACGTACACGACAAAAACAATGTCATATGATATTGAATACGTGATATTTTGTTAGAATTTGGGATTGGGATAAAATAATTGAACTCGCGGAGATTGACTTGCGTTTACAATATTTATTGACATTGTGTTGAGAGTTATAACTGGATTTATCATTTAAAACGAATCGATATTTTTTTTGGTTTCAGACATTTTCCATCACTTATCAAATGACATAATTTTCACAATCATATATATTAACGAATGTAAAAAAGAACTATGTATAAGAAAGAATCGAATATTAACGCTGTTCTTAATGTTAAAATGTAATCGTTTTTTTTTTTTTTTTTAAACATCATTACTATCATAACTTCCGTATGACTGAACCATCACTAGAGAGTAAATAATTGAACTGTTATTAATGCCATAACAACTGCTTGGCTTGTAGATTAATTTAAATAGTTTGTTTGTAGAGATCTCGTCACACACTCATAAACTAATGACTCGGATGCATGAATGTATAATATAATCTCGATATTTTTCTCGTTTTCTCGGTCAGCTGGAAATAAATACTAACTAACCAGATGTACCAGTTTCGATTATAATATTATATAACTGTTGTGGCCGAAACATGAAAACAAGGGGACGACATTGGTTATTTGTGTAGTTTCGTGTGCATTATTTTTTCCGCTCATCCACCCCCGTGGAAACCGCGCGGTCGCGGCTCTTGACAGACGTGCCGATTTATTGTCAATCAAAACGACGGAAAAATAATGAAATCTTATCAAACGTTATGATCCGAATAATATTGTCGCGCTAGGACGTCGTTTTATTGTTGTGCCGAGGCGTTGGACCGGAAAAAGCTGATGCACTCGGGTCGCATTGTTTGCTGGCACAGAAACAAACGAAAAAAACAACGACCCGCTAAAACGAGCGTATAAAATATACGCGCCTTGTGCGCTTCTATTTATTTACATTTCGTTTTAATTTTATTTACAATAAAAGCGCGCTAATACTAATTAAAAACTGAATAAAACTAAAGTATAATTTTTATTAAAATTAGAATCGAGAGCCCGGAAAGTTTGGAACAACTAGTCATTAATTCAGTTTTAATTTAATCACGGGCTGAAATGAAATTTTAACGTGCCTAACTTTCTGCTCGTTTCGGAATTATACTGTTTGTACTACAACGGCGGCGTACCCCTTTTACAGGTCTCCCGGGACTCCTTCCCACGCTTTTGTTTTATGAGATTATTATTGTATTAAAACGATCTCTGCCTTAAAATGCGATTAAAAATTAAGCTGTTATCGTGCGCGGAAAGAAATAAAAACTTCGGATAACGTTAAGCGAGATTGGTAATTAATTACGTCCGGATTAAACTCGAATATTATTTTATTGTCGCCCTTAAAAATAAATATTTCTTCTTACCGTCACTGCGATTTATCTAAACTCTATCGAAACCCCCGAGTACAAATGCAAATATAGTATATTTTTTACTCGCCGAAAACGGTGCGGTATTGTTTAAAAAATGTATACTAATAGCTGTATACTTTTTTCGAGTAGTCTTTGATCATCCTTCCACATCACAGAATGTATTACACCATCATATGCGCTCGATTGGAAAAAATACGTTATCATGCTTCGCGCGTGTAATACGTTTCGCTTTCAACCGTTGGAAAACCGTAGTACGTAAAACTGTCGTACCCGAGTGCAATATGTGCATGCTCGCAATTTGATTTGAAGACGGCATTGAGTTGAGGATCAATTTTCGCGTTCGATTTTGTATTATTGCCCACGCGTTTACGAGCGATGGGTCGTTTTGGACATTGAAGTGAAATCAAATGGATATGTCGACGATCGACGTTCGGGCGTAAAATACACTGCGCGTAGAAGATGACAAAAACATAATTTTCTTCTCCGGTCGCGGCCTCATCCGCAGCGCGGTACACGTAATACGCGCGTGCGAGTCTCGCCGTATCGCGTACGAAAATCTCCGGAATAATAATTTCTTACTGCACAACGGCGGCGGCGCGTGCCGCGCTATTAATGTGATTTAAAACGCGGGGTGGACGAGAAAAAACAAACGGAATACAATCGAAATACTACATCTCTGCTTATGGTTTTTGGCGGTGCGCGGCGCGCATTAATCGACGCCCTCTTGAAAAAAAAAACGAAAATATTGACCGGATTAACGGCTATGGTATACGTATTGTATATTATGTTTAGGGTGGGCGGTATGCGTACGTCGCGTATAATATGTGTGTACTTTGCATGCGATACAGATCATCTGCAGGACTTTCACCCTTGCGACTTGCCGCCCCCTCGCAGTGCGATATGCACGTGACCGCGCACGTGGCCGACCCAATAACACCGTAGGGAAAACCCGTCGGCGGCGGCGGTGTATTAGCGGATCAATCAAAATGTGCCATCGTGTTTTTGCGTTAAACGGACTACGCTATTAATAATCCATAAAAAGGGCTTTGGCCCGGGGTCGTCCGTATACTATTATGTGTAATAACAACAACACGCGAGAGATCGAAGACTTCGGCCGAGGGACACTCGCCGCGCGGTGACTTTGACGAAAAAAACTACCCCGTGGTCATTGCAATAATAATAATAATAACAATGTATAACGCTTCTTACCGGTTTCACGACTCGAACGCCTGGAATCCTGGAGAGAAAAACTTTTTTTTACGGTTTTTTTTTTTGATTTAAAGGAACAGGTGACGTGTTTGGTTTTTTTTAATACGATTTTCATTTTAAAAATCGACAAAAGTACTACGCATTTTAACACGATGTGTTTTTGTATATGATTAATAATATATCCAATTGATAAATTACAAAATCAGTAGCCCTCAAAATGTTCGTACGAGCGAACTGTAACTGTAAATAACTTTCGAAATAACTACTTGTTACTTTTACGACGAAACAAGTTGCGAAAGCACACTGTGCGACCATGCCAAACACCCCGTTTTTAAACACAATAAACTGCTATTCTATAAAATACAATTTTTAATGAATTAGGCAACTATTCTATTACGCTTAATTCGGTACACCCGTTGTTCATTAGCGGCTAGTGTACGGATCTATACTAGACAATTCATAGTTTAATATTTTTAATGTTACAGCTAGTATGAATACAATTACTGTATATCATCAATCGTAACTACATTACGTACCGATAATATTAAAGGCCGGACACGACGAGGATATAAATAATTATAATGCGTTCCAAATGTATGTTTAGAGTTTGGAGACTTAATAACGTTACGGCAGAAAACAATTTTTCGATTTTCCTCGCAACGGTCGGTCGGTACCTCTGTCTAGAATAAATCTATGATTCCGTTGCACTCCGACGATCCGCAAACGGTACGTGAAGAAGAATTCGCTTATTTACTCGAGACGTATTCGTCGTACACTTTTGCAGCACTCTTACTCGCGCATTTTCGAAACCGCGTACTGTTTTCGATTTATATTTGCTCTTCCATCTCCACGTATCTGTATTCTAATTTGGTCAACCGCGGAATGTAGGGTTTTCCGACACGAACGAAACGTCGCTGCACCGGCCTAGGTCTTACCGGTGCCGGGCCCCGACAACATTATCTACTCCCAGAAACGTGTTGTCGTCTACTCCGTGCGCCTGACGGTAAGACGCGCTCGATCCGCGTGAAAAATCGTAACCCCGTGCACAATATAGTAATATCGTATTCAACGTCGACGAAGGCGCGCGCAACCGTTATAACAATATTACTGTTATTGTCACGAGTTAGCGCATCACGGTTACTATACGCTGTTCGGAAGCGTTAGAAGCCGTTCTCGGTGTACCTATCACGCGAACCGTTTGGCTTAATAATCGGGCGACGCGTGTAAGTACGTCATGTCACGGCGACGTCGTCGAGGGCTGATACAGAGGTGCTCGACGGGCAGGAGAGGCGGGAGGGGGCAATGTATGTATGAATTGATGAAGTAAATGTATAGGAATAATTGTCTTAATCGACATACGAATTAGTTGCGTACCTAAATCCGTCGTACCGTCGACTGCAGAAATACTGGTGATGGGTCTTTTTTTCTTAGAACGCACCAACTTTTCGTTTTGAACGTGAAACTCAATTAAAACTGAAATCAATGCCTACTAAACCGTGTTGAAAAAAGCATTTTGGTCAACTTATAAATCATTCTTTTCGTGAATTTAGGGGGGAACTTGCCCCTCCCCTCCCTGCATCGTCACTTGGACATCATGTCGGTACTCTGCGACGTTTCATTAGATTCGAAAACGTGCACAATGTGTCGTTCATTGCGCGTACAATACGCTTTATGAAATATCCATCCGTTACGTGGATGTCGTGAACGCGAAAAAAATGTGCGCGCAAACAATCTTGCCGGGTCTTAAACTCGATTTGCCGTCGCGAGCATTGACTGTACAGGTTTCGAATTATTTCTCCCGCCACGTTAAACCATAGCTACGATATTGCGTACCTACGCGCCGTGAAAGGTGCACGACAAACGTACACGATACTCGTATACGCGGACACGAAAAACGTACACAACGCCTCGAGAAGTTGAAAGATTACACCCTCGGATGATGCGCATGGATTTGAAAACGTCGATGGAGAAGACACCGCGATGAGGAGAAACCAAACAAGACATATTTTAAACCTAACGTCGCTTACCGTGATTAATATTATTATTTTTTTCTTTTTTTTTTTTTGTACCGGTCGAATTACGGTATTTGACAAAGAACACTTCGCGCGATATAACGCGAAAGATACGACGAAGAAACTGCCAAACGAAATATTGGTGTTGTGCGCAGTTACGGAGAGCGCAGGTAAACGGATCCACGCCAGGTGCGTAAGTGACGAATCATTAGAAATAAATTAGAATAAAATTAGAAAAAGTTCAACAAAAATTCTTACGTTTTCTTTCATTCAAATGTTCCATACCTAGGACACCTCATACTTCATACTGCCCACTTTTGTCTCTTCTTAACCTTGAAACATTAGAAAATCGTCGTTTGAGATTGGATTTATACTTTTCGTATAAACTTTTTGTCGGATTAATCGATTGTCCTAAATTCTTAAGTCGATTTTATTTCCATGTTCCTACTCGTAATGTTCGAACTAAAAATACATTTTATATTAACGTAGAAGTAACAAACTATGCGAGAAACACCCCCACCATCAGAATTATAACTACTATAAATCAGTTCAATATTGATATGTTCAGCACACCAAACTTTCTGTCATTTAAAAATTATTGTAATTTTGTCCTTGATAATAATTTATAAGCTTGTAATTTTATCATGTTATATTTATCTTGTAAACTGTAACTATAAAATTAAGAATTCACTGTGTATATATTAATTATGTACCTGGGCCTGGCCCGTTTATAATTTAAAATAAATAAATAAATAAATTAGTGTTTCGGACGATGTTCACTAGCGTTCTCGCATTCCGGAAATCATACGTACTATTTTATCGCGTACTCAACAATATCGCTAACGGTTTTCCGATCGTGAGGGGTAGGCCGCGCGTGTCATTAAAATACTACAGTCGTGGCGTGGGTGGGTAACGAAATCGTCGACACGAACGGTGCGCGACGTCGCGGTTTGATTATATGTACTTAGAAGCTCCGAAGCCGCAGCAGGAAGGATTCACATACCACGTACAGTGTTTGACGTTATTATCGTATCATGCAGTTATTCGAGTGTGTTGCGTGCGCGGAGGATCGTGTAATATCCTCTCGCCGCGCCGCGTGTTTGTTGAGTTATAATAACACATTATAAATTACGGCAAAACGCCGGGTTCGACATCAAGGCTCCGCCGCCGAACGCTCTCACGTCATTATAATATTTTTTAGACGTTCTAACACCACATACCGCGTACACGGTTTACCGGGGGCACGGAACGAACCAATTGTGTCAGTGATCCGATTTCGTTTCGGAGGAATACATCCGTCGTAATAGTTTACATAAGGGTTGGAGCGATGCCGTATTTACTCGGCGGGGGACCAACGGGTCCAGACGCCCTACCCTTGTCAAACAAATAATTATAGTAATTAGGGATTGTGTTTAAAACATTGGGCATAATGTTGAACATAAATTAACTTTTAAATGTTTCATGATTTTTAGCTATTTTCTCTTTAAAGGAATATGAAAAAAAAAGAAATTCACGTTTCTATACAACTCTTTGAACTCTGTGCATAATTTCCAATAATTTTAAAGATCCATATTTACATAAATGCCAAAAAGAGTACCCGTTAATAGTAAGTAAAATTGTTCCGTCAAAAACATCGAAGCTCTATTATATTATGATTTTATCGTAGATGTGGGAGGCAAAACCCGTTTATTTGTACGAAACGTCCTCCCCCCAATGACAAATTCCTAAACACGCTACAGGGAAATAGCGATGTGTCGACGAGCATTGGTCTCTTTGCGTTTGAATATTTCGAATAACGTTCGTATTTATCGATCAACATCGATGTGTAGCCGAAGAAAACATTATACCGCTAATATTTTCATCGACTTTTTCGGTGTACTCGGTTTCCCGGAGCGAAGTCCTCTTCGGATAACACATACAATGTATACGACGTACGTATTATATATACCGTCGAGCAGCCGCCGCGGTCGTAGGGTTCGAAATTTCTGGCGTGGAAAACTTATTACGAAAAATTACCCGATCGAGAAGTGCAATGTCAAGGGCCTAACCTAACCGTCAAAAGAGCCGGGAACGTCTCGCCCGGACGACATTATAGTACTACGTGATGTCCTCGACTGCTGCGCCTTGTGCGTTTCCTAATATCGTATAACCCGATCCTTTTGTGTCGGCTCGCCCATGAATCATCACGCGATCGTCGTCGGTTCTAATATGGCGCACACGATGGAATTAATTATCGCGATCGTATTCATCATCTCGTTTTCCGTACGAACGTTTCCAAACACACTCGTCGAACGGGTTAACAACTACGATACATTTATTATTTTATTGTTGTTATTAGTTTATTGTGACGGTCTCGGGAAGCTCTCCGCCCGTGACTCGTACGAGTCTACACCGGTGTACACGCATGCACGTACAATGCCGTGATTTTAAACGCATTTATAACGTCTTTGTTCGGCCCCGTCGATCGTTACGATTTTTCGTACGTCGCCTGTCGCCGCGCGTGTTCATCCGAGCTGAAAACGAAACGAGCATAAGTGCGCCGGCGCGCCTATTATTCTCTATTTTACGCGCGCGGACCCTTGTACGTACCGAAAGGAAAACGGACCGGTGAGCACGCGGCCGGGGGCGCGCAGGGATTTGTAAAAACCGACATAAATCAACGATATCCTACACCTCGTCGGAACCGCTGCGGTACGTGCGCGACGAGGGACGTTCCGAAAAAGGGTAATGACGCGACCGCGCGCGAGGGACGAAAATATATTATTATAATGTTCGCCTCGTACGATGCGCGACGTCATATATATATATATATATTATTATTATTACAACTATTATCATTATTATTGTTATTGTTGTTATATTTTACCGGCTGCTTCCGGTTTTAAATAATCCGAAAGCCAGATGAAAACATGTCATCCGAACACCGGCGTGCACGTTGAGCACGCTGTACGCGCGGCGCGCAGGACATAAAATATTTATCGAAAGAATCGTACGATACATGGAAACCGCGGGATGGACGCTGCGGCGGACCGACCCTCGGGCGGGTCGCCGCGCGAACAAAGGCCGATTAATGCCGAGGTCAGTGTTGTGTAATCGATACGCTGACGTCCGATTTGGCTTTGAAAGACCGCGAAGCCGCCACCGGTATGTCCGACCACGCGCACCGCTATAGCCTCCTATTACCAATAGCGTCCTGCGCGATGAATACGCGCGCATAGGAAATCACCGTACCGCGAAATGTGTTGCGTCCTTTGTGCGCGTCGGAATCGTATAATAATCGCGTCGTATACTATATACATATAAGTTTACGGATCGCAATAGCCGGTAAGCCACGTACAATCGTTAGCGCTGCCAGCTATAAAAGACGCACAGTCAGTGTTGTATGTTTGATGACGAGGGTTCAAAATGTGTTGGACTGTGCACGGACGGTAAGAATAGTAGTGTTATGACTAAAACGCTCGAAGTTAGTCCGAATGCATCGTGGGACCACTGCAACATCCGCAGGGAAGTGTTAGTGTCCAAACGTATGCCAGGTGACTTGCAAAGCGTTTTGAATACTTTTGTGAAAATTGTCAACTTCATAATGTTTGAAAAATTGCGTGAGGAGATGGGAAGTTCATATAAATCATTTCTTTTGCATACTGAAGTGCGTTTGCTGGGAAGAGTACTGGGAAGAGGAAAAGTACTGACAAGACTCCGCACAGAAATAGCATTGTATCCTGACGATAGAACCGTTATGGAAAAATCATAGCACAACGAAGAATTTATTTTCAAACTTACTTAATTTAAATTTATAAATATATGTAATATTTTTATGAAGAACTCCTTTTTTTTCTGTAAAAAAAAAGGCATGTGGGTCGTGAATAATTTTAGTTGGTTATGTATGTTTTTTTTTTCTTTTGAAATAAACAGTTTACATCTTAAAGGCATAATAGGCTTATGTGGTTAGAGTGTACATAAATTAACTTTAATGCACAATTAAAATAATTAAATATTAACAGGCTATACTTGATGTGAGAAGTCATCCAGTGATGACACTCACTAATTGACTACAAGCAAACTAAAAAATATACCGTACTTAAAAAAAACATCCACCATCCAATGTCATGAGATGCCGTGGTCATGTACATATGAGGAAAAATAAATATACATTTGGTAAACAAAAACTGTTTATATTAAGCATGATTCACCTCACTCGTCCAAAAATCAGGCGACACGATCCATATACAGCTTAATCCCGATTATCCGTGGAATAGGGTGGCAGGACATCCACGGATAATCCGCAAAATTAAATTTTATAATAAAAACTAAATTGGAAATTGAAATTGAAAATCGCGGATAATCGAGGGTAAACTGTATAGTATGAAGTGTACAATGTCATATTATTGTCATTACGCAAGCGCTCCATCCTTTGCATTCCGAATAACGCTACGAGAAAGATAAAAAAACCAAAAAATATTAGCCTCCGCGATACCGTTTTAGAGTGTACATGTGCACTGATAGTTCTCAACTATAACTCATATTATATATGACTCGCGAGTACAAATGTGTAAAAACCTGCACACCACCAATCGTCGCGTACATAATGATTATTATTATTAATATTATCATCTCTCATTCAATCTTTTAGTCCGAGTTTTACATCCGTTGAACGAACTGAGCGTTTTGGTTTTTTTTTTTATTGTTATAAATCTGATAAAAATGTGACAAAACCTCGCGTGCTCCGGTTAATACCTTGGTCGCGGGTCGGCTACCCTTGCTCCGTGGGTCCGTCACACGACGCTTGTCATGTTTTTCGAGCCGTCGCACTCTTTCACTGAAAATCGTTTTTTCGAGAGCAACGAACAACAGTTTCAAGTTTAAAATCCTAATTCAGCAATATAACACTGAATAGATATTATAAATATTTCTTAAGTTGTCGTTTAAGTTCGGTAGATTTATTTTAGATGCTATTGATTTTATTTTATTTGTTCACACTCTCGACACTACATATTTTTCTAGATACTGAATATGCATAGTACAAATATACCCATATTGTACCTATATAGGCTTCTTCACATCCATAGGTTAGTGAATCGTATGAAAATATGAAAGATTTAAGTACTTAACTCTTTATTCAATTCATCAACATCATATCTTTATGTTTCGTTAAATTCTAATTCTAATCTACATGGATATACTCTATCACAGTGCGTGTTGCTTTTTCAATAAATCAATAATTTTTATCTGAATTTACTTGTTCACGATGAACACGTAACATGCGAAATTGTCATAAATTTGTTGCTAATGTGTCAAAGGTAGATAATGTTTCAACAGATGGAATTTAAAACTCAGGAGGGGCAACTACGCCGAATATATAATTTACATTAGAAGTATACACAATTTTATTATAGTACAGGTAATTTCGAAATAAAGATATATAAATGAAAAATAATAAAATATGTGGGTAAGCATTATTCGTGGTCGGCACAACTTGACATTTCACACGCTCCACATATTGGTCGAATCATATTACTCAGGCCTTAGGGAGTAATGAACGACGCCAATATAAGACGATCGTTACAGCGATTATTATGATTATTGTGCTCAGGACTGTATTCTAGTAAATATAATTGTTTTTAATTTTTTTTACAAACATAAATAATTCAAATGGCTACATTACATTGATTAACATAAATAAATAATTTTAAATAAGTGCTCCTCTTAAAATGTTGATTGCATAAACGTGGTCGAAAAGGGTAATAATATTAATTTGTGAAATGAGATAAATGTCATCTTAGGACAAAAACTATACCACCGTATTTCGGCTCGAGACATCACAACATTAAACTGATGAGCTGCCTCATTCAGGAGTGTCCTAAGGATAGAAATTAAATGTCCATCGTTTATAACGGATAATCCGGCCCGAAGACCGAAAACTAATTACCCATTTCAATACACAAACTT
Source organism: Periphyllus acericola (assembly GCA_949715065.1). Classification (NCBI taxonomy): domain Eukaryota; kingdom Metazoa; phylum Arthropoda; class Insecta; order Hemiptera; family Aphididae; genus Periphyllus; species Periphyllus acericola. The sequence continues at coordinate 1,500,921 of OX454272.1, read as the reverse complement.
CAATCACGACCAAAATGGTATTTTTTGCTACTTTAGAGTCGAATTTCAGTTGGTACTCCGTAGTGTAGATTATTGATTGTGTGAAAATGTGATGTTCGTATTGATTTTACAATGATTTGATTTTTTTTCTGTCTACATGATTTACTTTCTGCTAAGTAACAATCGTCCAGAGTGGATTCTCCGAGGATCCATCCATCAAAAAAGGGAATAGTTATCGATGTCTAATAGAAAATGTTTTCTCGTCAGTAGTTGCTGGGATGTTATTTTTTGAATTTCAAAACATTTTTACAATTAATCGAAAAATGTACGAAAAAATTATAAGAAAATGGCTACATTTACGGGGATAACGGTTCTTAAATTATTCTTCGTTATGCTTCACAAAATAAAAAACATAGAAACTTGAATTGTACACTAGAAAACTCCACAGAAATCACAAAAATCTCCATCGATTGTGTAAAGTTAACGTTCGCCAAACTTTCAATTTAATTATTGAAAGCTTGAAAAATGAACACCAAATGCTTGTAACAATTTGTAATCTGTCTTCAAAAAAATTAGACAAAAAAAAAATGATTACAAGTCAATACAAAACTTGAAATATTACACTAGTCCATCGACAGTGAATAAAATCAACGAACACAACTCTCTATACTACAAAGTACGTTTGCACCGCGGTTAGATGACTGCGGTGACAAGCATATGCTTTGAAGTATATGTGCACGGTGGTGGCGGAGAATAAAATACCACATTTGAAGGTGACTCCACGATTGAAAAATGTTGAGGTAAAAAGATGAAATAAATAACAAGTTGTTGAAAGTTTAGGGAATTTGTATGGGATATAAAAAATAATTAAGTGTGAAACAGGATTCCTATAGGTAGCGTCCGTGCACGAAGATGCGTTCTTGGAGACGCTCGCCAAAGTTTTTCATCACTTTCTCCAACACTTCCACGGGGATTGATGCGATTTCTCTTCTAATTGCGTCTTCTAAACCGCGAAGGGTTCGTGGCTCGTTGACATAGACCGTTGACTTCAGATATTCCCGAAGGAGGACGCAGGGCGCGAGAGATCGGGCGACCGGGGTGGCCGAGGAACGTCACCATTTCCAGAGACCAAATGTCCGGGAAAAGTTAAACGAATGAAATCCATTGAGATTCTCGGTGCGTGTGCAGTGGCAACGTCTTGTTGAAACCATCTAAGCTTCCCGTCACGCACTGTGCGACAGCCCCTCCCAAAGTTACGCCAATTACTAATGTGGTATTTCATTCTGCGCCACCCTGTATATATATAATATATATATATATTGGAACTTATTATTTATACGCGCGAACCGGTTATTGTTCGTAAAATAAATACGATTATTGTACATCATCGTTCGTGTGATTTGTGAGTTTGACGAGTTGGAGAAAAAAATATATATAATAACAATTATTACAATACGTGTCGATCTTGCGGTGCACTATATTACAGGTATAATACGAACAAAATACGCGTGCGGTAAACGCTGAATTCACTTTACGAACTGCGCGTATTACGCGAACAGAAGAAACCTTGCCGTTTAATGTCTTCAATAATTATAATACCTATATTGAGTCTCTGAAATCGCGATAAGCGAAGAGAACAATGCGTCTCGTCGAGGTGTAAATAATCTAAAAGCACCGCGCGGTGTAACGAAAGCCTAATGGTCTGCGCGCTGATGTTGTTATAATGCTGTGCAATTAAATTCGTATACAGGACCTTGTGCGCGATGCCAGCCCAAAGCCTGAGGATTTGATGTACTTTTCAACGTTTAAAATGCGATTTTGTCGGTTAACACTCGAGGTCTGTACGTACCGTTCACTGATTATTATAAGTAAAATTAAAAGGTACGGACCTACATTCCGTTCATTTCAAAAGGTTAACCTTTACACACTCGGCGTGATTTATGGTCGGCAATAATATAAAGTGGCAGCGTACGCATATTACACGTGCTACGTATATACGCGCGTTTAGTCATTATTATATTTTACCGTGTGCTGTACGTACAGGATAGTTGGGCTAGTATATTTATATATTATACAGTTTCCACGTACGCGGTATTAAATCGTAAACGTGCATAGTATACGTTATTTAAGTGTCGTAAAAAAAAAAAAGGAGAAAATTTTTTATTAAAACTCTATTGTACAGGTCTGATTGGTTGTACAGACCAAGGATGGATACAGAAGTCCTGAACGGGGGAGGGGGATGGTTTTATTATATATAAATTAATAAAATACATTTATAGGAATTGTCTTATTATTAATCGACAACAAAATGAATTGTGAGCAGACATCTGTCATATTACTGTCGACAGAAATACTGGTGATAGGCCTGATTGTTTTAGAATGCACCAACTTTTAATTTTGAATGTTAAACTTACTTCAAATTGAAATCAATGCCTACTAAACCATATTAAAAATAGCATTTTGATCAAATTTTAAATCACTTTTTTTGTGAACGAGGGGGGGGGGATTCGCCTATAATCCCCCTCCATTTATCCACCCTCGGTACAGGTACTTGATCATCAGTAATTACAAACGGATCAGATTTATATTTCCGCGCGTCATACAGACGACGACGATCTAATACTCGTATCAATATCAGTTTTATTGGTGATATCGAGAAATAAATAAAAAGTAGAGTCAGCTTTTTCAACATTAGATATACTAGTATTCCATATATAACGCTGTTTTAACTTTTATGACGGAAAAAAAGGCAGATATCGAAATATTGTTCAGGGGTCATCACTTTAGAGTTAAGAAGAGGGGTAAACTAAATAGTGATAAGTGATAATAGTGTTTTACAAGCGTTTTTACGAAATGATAAGTGGAACCCTTCATTGCGCTTAAAACTATCTTAGAGGCACAATACACGACCGGTGGACATTAGTACCGATGGTATAAGCGTACTTACGTTATGGTTACATATTATTTTATATTAGCAAAATGATCAAAAACAGTGAAAATATATAGATGATAACCCGTCGTTCATAAAACGTCTCGTACGTATAAGTTACGAGTTCAAATAAATATTGCGTTCATAGGACGTTATATTACACCTGTATAATGCACCGACCGCGGTCCGCGAGCTTAACACGAAAAGTACCGCGTTGTAATTGCGTTTTTTTTTTTTTTTTTTATCACGCGTTTGACCTTTTCTGTTCGACTGTTTTATTAAAACATTACACAAACAAGTCGTTATTAACGGTTGGTTGTATTAATGGTTTTTCATTTCACGAACAAATTATCGTACACGATTTTTTTTTCCAGAACGCTTATTTTTTTTCCTCCCCCCCCCACCCCCCCGGGTGTATGCGCTGCACGTGATCACTATTAGAACGGGCACCGAGCTTTTTCACATTTAACTTCCCTCCGGTAGGTATACGCATAGTATGAGTTGTGTAGTCGATAAATTTGAATTTGCACGTGTATACGGGGACGACATAATATTTCGGGGATACACGAGTGTACGGTATATTTTCAACGAAAAATCCGGATGCGCACACACAGTACGAGTATTTGTCGTGCATACACGTGAGCTTTTAATGAAATATGTTTTTACCGTAATTTAAAATAACTATACTCGCACGTTTGATGGAAATGTTTATGCGTTGGCAACGGGGCGAAAAACCACGCGGTTTGCTGCCCGTGATTTACGATTGTGGAATGCCCCGCGGGGCGGGGTAGGTGCGCGCTGAATAAAATCTCGTGTAATTTATCATCGAACCATTTGTCAGGCCCCGGGCGTTATTACGCGAGCACACGAGATAAAAAAAAAACAAAAAAACCCCTTGAAAACAACGTGGTTTCCGCGGGAAACCGTCGACACGCGAATAGTTCAACTCGCCGCAAACGCGCCTTGTTCGTCGTACATATATATATATAAATACATACGACAGTAAGTAGCTATGCACGTGCTATAACGCATGTACGGTCAGGTTAGGTTAGGTTATCGGAACGATTTGTGTGCATTATAAGCGAACGCGTTAAGGATGACGTGATTTTCGTCCGAACACCGCACGTATAATCGTAATCGTAATGTATTTCCGCCCGTATAAATCGTATAAAAGTTTATAATCGCCTTGAAGTCGTACAGACTCCGAGTAAAAAAAATAAAAGAATACTCGTGATAATGTTATAAATTATGTGGCCGCAGTGTGTACGCTTATTACCACGTTGTTGGGTCACTCGGGTGTCCATTAGAGTACGTGCCGTGCCCTGTAAATATTTAACAATCCCTTAAACACCGTCAAATAGTGACCCACGATTAGTCCGTTTAGATTTAATAAACCTCTGAATTCATCAAATCACCGTGCGCAGGGACGGCGTGCAATGGGTTCGTTCGGTTCTAATCATTTTTGAAGTAAACGATGTGAATAGGCACGGTTTAATAGATTAAAAAGTTATCGAAAAACAATAAGACGATGATCGACGCGTAAATATACAAGTTGAAATGTCCCCACATGATGATGCGTAAAAGTACAATATTTTTTCTTCGACGCTTTAATTATATGACATAATATGTGATCACGATTATTATTTCTTATTAATGTACGATAGAAATCATAGCGAGCTCAATCAAAAAGAATTTGGTCGAATTTCGCATCCGATTTTGTGGCGGAACGACGGTGCACGACATATACACGCGAACAATGCTAAAACGCGTTTACTCAGATTTCCTGCATGAAAATCTTATTGTAATCGATGTTGCATGGCACACGCGTATCAGTTATCGATGCGTACACGCGCGTAGACCTGCTGTAGGGAGAATTCGAATTTAAAATAATCGTCCCCATTGTTCGATCTAAGCCCCTGTTAGATTTTTAAATTTCGAGTGCAAATCCCATCGATTCGTGTAAGCCGCAGTTTAAGCACTCCCCTGACGTATTAGCAGTGTCATTGCTATAATATCCATGTTCAGTTGGACCAATATTTGTATACGTCGCATCGGTGGCGTTTATTACTAAGATCGCTTTGTCAGAAATGTATTACGAATTTTGAATTTCAAGTTATCCGTGATTATGCGGATACAATTTCGTTTCGGACCGTTCGCTCGCAACACGGATATAGGACACACCTAAATACATATTCAACCACATTGGCTACATACAGGCCTTAGACCCTACCGTTCGAATGTCACGGTTCCGCCAACGGTATGCGTCTGTAAAGTAAAAAAAAAAAATATTTATAGGTAATATTATAAATTATAAATATCACGCGTTCTGTAGTATCGTGATTTATTATCTTCCGGTCGCCTGATTAGGATATTTTCACGCGTGTGGGAGACCGTACAAGAAACGCGCTGATACCCAATGCGCGCTGGAAATCGCGATTTAGCTTATGAAACGGATAAATTATAATAATTTACCACCTACAACAATACATTACAGTTCCGGACTGACTATACCGCGGTATAAGAAACGGCCGTATTCGTTTTTGTTTCGTTTGTTTTCAAAGCACAATTCGCGCGCGACACGCATAACGCGCGCGGTGATGGTATCGTTATGGTTTTTACGATCGGGCGGCTCTCGAATTTCCAAATATATTATATGCCGACAACAATACTGCGCGCGAATAGGGCGAAACCGTGGACCGGAAAAAAGGTCAACGGCTGAGGGGGCGAGGGGTGTATGTATATCTCGCCCTCATCTCCTACCGTAAATACGCCACTGATTTACATAATATATTATCCGGCGAGTGTACGCGCCGAGACGCATTATAATATGCACAGCAGTTATAATATTGTTACCAGTTAGGTTAGGTTTGTTAGTTCTAACTTTTGTACTCGCGAAAGCCGCCGCAACGTCGTCGTACACGTATGCGAATAGATAATATTTTGCCAAAACCATGAATAACCGATCCGCGATGCAACTGATCGCTGTACAGTTAGCTACCGATAACAACGCGTTAGACTACCGGGAACATGACGTATTGTTGTCGAAACTCTCCAGTAACGCGTACACATTTACAGGGTTTCAATTCAAATCATGTTTTTTTTAAAGAATCAAAGGGATAAGGACTACAAATATTTCGTATTTTAATCGAACTCGATAAAAAGTTGAGAAAATTATTTTTTAAACTTTTTTACCAAAACATTAAATTAAAGAATATTAAACATTTATAGTCCCTGTTGCAGTCCACGTGAGTCTTGTAAAAAAAAAAACAACACATAACTTGAATATCCTCATTATCTCAGCAAATATCTCAATGGCTAAATCCTCGGCGGGACACCCTGTATACATAGAGACCAGCAGGTACCCGCATGTAAGCTGCGAGAGACCGAGAGACTGCAACTTTTGTAATCGGTAAACTTTGTGCACCGCCGCATCGAGCGGTGCATTTTAATTCGATGTTTACCAGTTTACGTGATTCTCGGAAGGGATAAAACCGCGCGTGTAAAACGCGACGGGCTCTCAGGGGGCGCGGGCGGGCGGTGAAACAGAAAATGATATTCCGCTGCATCGTGTTCATATTATTATATTTACGAGTATATACTACGGATGAGACGGGCTTGCCAAAGGTCATTTCGTCGCAGACTCGTCGTGCGCGCGTAACATAACGGTGACTAAGACCGCAGGATCGATTGCGGATTAATAATGCGTGTAAAACGATGGTCGGTGCCTCGATTTTGCACTATGTTTTCCCCCACTCCACGTTAAGATCGTTTTCGATTTTATAACCACGGGGCTCTTGCTCTTGATCCCCCGCACCTGCCCGAGTTATTCGAGGCGTACGCTCGCAACGCATACTATTATGGTAGGTATACATAACAACATAATAGTTTCTTGAAATAAAAACGATGTTATTCATTTTAAATAGAACGTGGTTTTCACTCGGTACCCATCACATACCCGAATAGACATTAAGTTTTATACACGCACCATGAGTCAGTTCGCTGCCAATAAGCGTTTAATAAACTTCAATTTTCGTTCAAAACCAGCGAAATTGCAGTGAACGCGCATATGCGCCCTGAAGAGGCAAGAACCTGCAATGACAATTAACTCGTTGTTTTAAAAGAAATTCGATTTTTAAGAGCACACTTCGTCAGTGTTTAGCGCATATAGCTTATTGCACGCATATTTTATAGCATATTAAGTTTAGTGCATTCACAGCACCGGTCATTATCCATTCTGCCTTAATGCCTTAAAACTCGGTTACGTCCGACGCCTTTCGAAAACCGCTTAACTCGCTAACTAAGTTAATCCAACCATTAGCTGCAGCCGCCGCAGACACGCCTAACTATATCAGCCCGTGAAAACTGTAACAAATATTTTAAACTTGATTTAGTAAAATTTAGTGTGATGAAGCACGTGGATTAAAACACAAATTAAATAACACGTAGTTTACATATGTGTACGTTATACGATTGTAAAATGTGATGTTGCATGGTTGAGTTCATATAACGATTTAAATAAGAACGCACTTAAACACACACATTTAAGCCATTTGGTTCAACCGATGGGGTGCAAGCTTTAAACCTGGGGATGTTACAGCCATCGTCTCTACCCCTAGTCGCGTCACTGAACACGACGACAGTAAAACATACAATTACATATAATATCGTATTATATATGCGTGTGTTGTAGCAACATGATTTATCCCAACGAGTTGCAAAGGAACCGGAATGTCATGCAGTCAAAAGTGTAGTTGGTAAAACCAAAACGTAAGTACCCGAGTGACGACCTTACATCTATACATAAATATAGAGGGTCCCACAGTTAGTTTTAGGATAGGGGTTATTTTTTTGCACGCACGACGAATACCGCCGAGTCGATTCACAGTAATAAATATAATGTTTGTTTTAAAGCTCTATATATTTCGACGAATTGGTAGATGTGTACCTATATATTTTTGTTGTCACCGTTCCGCAGCAAAAGGATGCGACTATAAACATTTGAAATGTTTTTTCTGCAGCATTTCGTTTACTTCGGACGGTCGGAAGAATCCTTTAAAACAATCAAACGCCTGTGAACAGTGTACACATAACAATTAACAGGTAAGGGAGAGTCATATAAAGGAGTGACGCACTAATGCAGCGACATGGGAAAACGAAACAAGTCAGCGTTTGAACCGTTCTAGATTATTGTTTTGCGTGTTGTTTTTTTTCCATCTTCAACGTTACAGACTACAGTCCCGTTTTAACGTCAGGCGCGATTGTTCAAAGTGAATGAGTGTACACGCCGAGTGCAGACAGGTTGTATAATTAATTACTATGATATCTACATAGCTTGTACGTAAAATAAAAAGTTTACACTAACCGTACATTTAAAATGTTCAGACTAATTACGTCTGAAAATAAACGAGTTTAATGAATAGTCGTTATACTCATGCAGTGATTAGTAATATTGAACATTACATTTCCGATATCATTGCACAATGTATGCGTTGAAACAAAATTCAAAATGCATTGCGTAAGAAACCACTCGTACATTGAGAACGGTTAGTTCGTTTATTTTTATTAAAATTTTATGAAAAAATAATTTAATATATAAAACGAACGATTTCGTTCGTCGTCCATTAATTGTTTGCTAAGGGATATAGATGATGACTTCGAATGGACAGTCGGTGAAGTCTTCTGTCAGCTGCGTACCGCTAGATTCACTATCCGTGTCATTCCGTTTATTTCGCGCGAAGTTTTTACCACCGTAACTCGAAAGTTAACGATGTGCTCGATTTTTTTTCCTACTCTCCGTCGATTTTAAAAATTACGATACGTGCGTTCGGAGCGATAAACAAAACGAAAAAAATCGAAACATTCCCAGCTCGACACCGTGGAATCGCGCTGCGGATTATCGCGGCCGAACAAAACGATAAGAACGATAAAGCGCGGTGGATTACGCGTAGAGTTGCAAAACGTACAATCGTTGTTCCGACGAGGACGAATGACTGCAGCGAGCGGTGCGCGGAAAAATATAATGTACTGCGCTAGGGATCAAATCATTTATTTATAAATAATACAATCAAACGTGCGCACGCAGACAAATCGAATGCACTCGGATTTCTAAGGGTCTTTACGGGTCGTGCTGCAGTTCGGTGTTGTTATTTCGCTGTCGTCGTCGCGCGTTCTCCCTCTCCTGCCGTCCTTATCCATAAGCCCACCACGTCGTCGCGGGGCTGGTGCGAGCGAACTGTGTGCGAGTAAAAAAAAAAAAAAAAAAGATTAGAAGGATTGGACACGGTGTTTGTGGCTACGAGGCCGTATGCCTGCGTACGTCCGTTCGCGGGAGGGTCGCGTGTTGCGTTGGCGGTCGCCGCCGCCGAGAAAGAGGGTCGCGGCGGAGAGGGTGTTAAACGAGCGGCAGATGGATTGATCCGTCGAAATGTTAATCAGATGTCGCAGGGGTGCGGCGCGGTTTGTCGCGCCCTTGTCGCATTTACATGTTTATGCGTTTCGGAGCAGACGGAGAGGAAACAATCGGATACGACGACGATTCGACGTGCACCGGCGATTTTTATAATTATTTACCGGTCCGCGAGCGCGGGGGTGTCGCGCGTACACAATAATTATTATTACCGATCGTCGGCGCCGATACGCGCGCCGTACCACAGATGGCCGCAGTTTCACGACCATGATGAACGGCGACGACGCGACGTAGGCGAGCACTGCGCGCCCTCGCCTTTCAACAATATTATCATTATTGTATGCAAACGACATTTCCGATGGACGTATACGATATTATTATAATGCGTATCGCGCGCGTGATCGATGCGATCGGAAATTGATAATATTTTCGCACAATGCTCGCGGCTGCGTGTGCTCAAATGCGCGCGCGGCGAACGCGTCGTAATTTCCGAGAAAGGAAAAAAAAAAAACGAACAAAAACGCTTCTCGTCTCTCGGCCGCGCTGCAACGTGATAGATCGCATTCGAATCGATTTCCATACACGCTCCATATTATTATTATCGTCACGCATCGGCGTTAATATAACGTGTACTACGGCGATCGCGGTGTTGACGTAAATATTAATATATATATATTACATCATCAATAGAGCTAGGATTTTAATGATCCAAAAAACTTAAAAAAAGGAAAATTACCATTCCCGAAGTAAAGACACTGGCTTAATATCACTGTCATTTAATGGAACGATTAAGAAAACTCGCGATTATTTATTATCGATAGCGAGTACTAACATACTATCTTTGTGATCGAAATATTGAATCCGATATTATTTCTGTTACGAATATATTTATAACTACTGTCGAAAATATCTAGTGTAAATGAAAATTTATAAAAATATTTCACAGATACATAGAGTACAAAAAATGATTGTAAAATTGAAAAAATGACCTAAAAATGAAAAAAATGGCAAAACAAAAGCTATATTTTTTAACTCGTAGACGACCAAATCACATTTTGTGCTTGAAAAGCTATATCCTGTAAGCCCTGAAAAAAATACAAGACCCTATACTATCCTAGTCCTAATTATCAACATTACGCTGTGTACAGCCGATCTACACCGATCGGTGCCGCCGCGACGTCTGTACACGTACGGTATTTGGTTGCGAACGCTTCGCTAAGCACCATCAAGCGGCTATCGAGTATTGGTCATCATCACGCCAAGTCCGAATCGACAAGCGGTTTCGCGTGCGAGTGTTGACGAACGTTATTTATCGCGTTCGTTAAACACGTCTAGAAGATAATGTCTAGGAGAAAATCAGCTCCGCGCCATTGAAAGCGAAGCACAAACGTTGGTCAGAGCTCGAATTCGAAACTCGCCGGTGAGGCCGGGGACCGGGGACACGCGCGACGTTGCGACGTAATGCATTTTGCAAACAACACATGACTGCGTTCATATACGCGACGCGATGCGCGCTTTTTCGGATTTGAAGTGTACATTTTCTTTTTTTTTTCATCAAAATGATGCGCCACAAGCTGTAACGATCGATGGATTAGATGTTAAAATATTGATCAAAAGTTCAAAAACCGGACGGCCGAGTCCGCGGGCCTGGCCGCTGCAGAGAACGGTCCGCGGTCGCCCGACCGCCGCGTGAACCATACACACCAATCGGGCCGATCATATGTATGCTTGCGAAACAAATCCGCGATGTAATTATGTAATATCAGCTTAGAAACGGTGAGGAGAAGAAAAAAATTAAAAAAAAATAATCGTCGAACCGTGATACGCGTACGCCCGTGTGCTGGGCGGAACAGCTGCAGCAACACGCAATATTGTCACGTACACATCGGTACCCGAGCCGCGATCACTAATGAGGTTTGACCAAAAAATTAAAGCGATCGCGAGCGGTAACGGTATGTAGGACAACGTTTCGACGATGACTGCAAGACGTTGCCCGAGAAAACGATATGTCAAATAGGTGGCAGCGCGTTTGCGAATGACGCTGTGCCCACTCGCGGTCAATCGGTGCGGGGGCACCTGCTCGTATTATGTGCTCGCCGAGTATAGAGCGAGTGAAGGGCACCGTGTCGTTTCGCAAAACGAATCGCCGTTTACACGACCAGAGCGCGTAGAGAACGGGATCCGTCGAGACGTATGGGAAAAACAAACGAAAGGGAACATAATACGAGCGTTCGTATTAAGCGAAACGCTGAGTAACGGTGTGGGATACAGTATTATTTTGGTATGCGCGTGAATTACCACGATCGTCCGCGTGTACCGCGCGGTCGCAGTCCTCGGCAGGATTTTAGAAAGAGCCAAACATTAGTTTTGAAAACCGCTCGCGGGGCCGTATTAACGATAATAATCGATTAAAAACACGCTCATATATTATTAATTATAACCGTAATTTCACAAGCCGCTTGTTCTATACGAATCGTTAAATTGATCAGGGTAATACATATTATGTAGCCGTATATTATTTACTATTTGATTTTACGTTGTTTTGACGTCGAAGGAACTCTTTTATACGATCTTGTTTATCGGTTTACGGGTTGTTTTCGATGCGCACAATAAAACCATGAGGATAAGTATTTCAGTTCCTTAAATCTTTAGAATTTCCCACTCTAGAATGTATTGCGACAGTTTAGTTTTAGTACAGGTCCCGCACTACGATACATATTATATTATATTGTTATCATAGGTACACGCAGATGTTACGCGGCAAGATGATGTTTTGACGGAAAATAATATTCATTCCTGCCATCATATATAACAAACGATATATCAACGCATTATACGCTCTTGCTCGCACTGCATTATGACGTGTGAGTGTGTGCGCGCGCGGTGTGTTGTGATTATGAATTTATAAATGTTCGAGTCCCGAAGTGGTAAAATTATAAAAAAAAAAATAAATAAATAAATAAATAGAAAGAAGGGTTGTTCCGTTGTACATTGAAATATTGATAAATAGCTTTGATCTCGACGCGTGTAAAATATTATTCAAGTTCTTTTGTTCGACGCGATCCCTCTTCGCGTGCACAAACGCGTACGCTGCACATACACCCCGCACATACACCTACTACGCGTACAACAATGAATACAGCGAGTCGAGTGCAATACATATTACATCATTACGAGTTCATTTCGATTATCTGCTGCTGCTGCTGCGTCGCTCGTAAAAAAGTTTAATATATATTTTTTATCTGATTCAAAACCGTCGCCGATATAATATTATATATTATTATCATAGTGCGCGGCCGGTGCGGCTAACCCGGCTGGCGGCCCGCAATTTACGTACGCATATAAACGCATATATGTATGTACTATATAGGCGTACTATTTAAATGTTTACATTCCCAACAGACTTGAGCTGCAATACACACACACACACACACGCAGATACATACATAACACACACACGCACACATGTACAATACTGACTTTGGGGACATGTGTTATTGCGGCGGGGCGTATATAATGAAATGTCCGTAGCCACAATTGCGGGCGGTGAAGGGGGTGTAGGCGGGTTAGGACATATACGGCAATTTATCTATCGGTGGAAGGGGGCTCGCGGGGGGGGGGGGGAAACTAGACTTTTGGCCACCGGCACATCGCGAAGCGAATCAAAACTCGGGGGAACCGCCAGATGTCACTGGGCCAAAGCCCTGCGGGTCCGGTGCGAGGTGCCAGAGAAGAATTACGCCCTTGGGACCTCGCGACTCCAGTCGCGTCGGGTGCGTATATATACGTGGACCGACACGTATATCAGTCGTGGCGGTGGCAGGCGCGACAAGGACACGGACGGACGGGGAGAGAGAGAGAGAGAGAGAGAGAGAGAGAGAGAGAGAGAGAGAGAGAGAGAGAGAGAGAGAGAGAGAGAGAGAGAGAGTGAGAGAGGACCGAGGAAAAAACGATTCGCAATAATAACCCGCGGGCAGAGAACGTGGAAGCAAAAAAATATACCGAGTTAAATAAATAACGACGTCCAGACGGATGTATGTATGTATATAACGGTATTTTTAAAGGGTGAATATATATATAAATAAATAATATATTTTTTCGTACGTGTGTGAGTGTGATTTTTTCTAAAATTCCCATCGATTAATTATTTGCATATCGTACCGATCATTGGACCAATGACGAATCGGTCTTGCGATTCAACAGTTCGAAACCTTTTAATGACGACGAAAAAAATGTTAAATGCATATCTGTATTAATCATTTTGACTTGTCCAAAAATATGAATTATAGAGAAAAAAATATCATGTTAGGATTCAATACATATATATATATTTATATATGTCATTACCGAGTAAGTCGGAAATAGACGCGTATTTTATATACATTTGTCAAATAATACTTCATATCGCTCTCTCTCTCTCTCTCTAATATGTGTTGCAAAAATAGTATCGATCAAAATTCAACAGTGATAACCAAAAACGAACGTAAAGTGTTGCTTAATTATGTTGATAATATTACGTGGTCGCATAAGTAAAATATAGTATACCTATTTCATTTCACAAATCGAAAAATTTAATAAAATTCTTCAATCGCATAATACAATGATACCCTATTATACTCTATAGTCTTATTATTTTTATATAACGTTTTTCCGATAAAGGTAAAACTACATTACACGAAAAAAGAAACCCTTAAAAAATATTACGTCGGGAAATCTCTAACGGGTGGTGCAAGCTTAAAGTATATTAATATTTATATTAATTTAACTAATAATATTAATATAATAATACTTATATTTTTGTACGCTAAGTGATAGTTGTACGTGTTAACTGGGTCGTGTAAAAAATATTGACACATTCGTGATGCACCAATATTACTAAACAAGTGTGTAGACAATTGGCGATATTCCAGTAAACGTTTTTAGAAATCGCGAAATGTGCTGCTAAGATGCCTCAATAGTGCGTCCGACCTTATGGTTACGGTCAAGGGTGAGAGGAGGGGAGGGGATGTGATTGACTGAATTGTAAACAGAGTCGAACATCGATCCGATGTAATATATTGATCATCAAAGTCTAAACGATAAATGGTCATAAAACGTTGAACTGCAGTGTGCCGAAACCCACGACTTCATCGAGTGCTATAGTTGAGAAGAAACAAGTACTGAAGTGTGGTGCGCGTACGCACTATAACATTACGCTACGGTTAAATAGAATCAAAAAAGGAAAGAAAAAAAACGGATATTTAACACGCGGCGGTACACATGATGCGTTACCTGGCTCACACCGTGCGTGTCGATCGCGATCATGGTGTATACCCGTATAATGGTCGTAGCGGTTATATAATAATAATAATAATAATAATAATAATAATAACGAGACCGACCTGTCATTTGGCCGTCGCTGGCACTGCACGCAGTCGATATTGAGACGTCAGTGCTCTCCGTAATGATAGTTTAATGGCGACCGCGATATTAGCCTGCCGAGCGCAGCGGATTTTCCTTCTCCTCGGAACGACTCTATATATACGACCCGAAGGATATGTTATAACGCGCGTATACGCTACAGCAGATATTTGTATTACTATTAACTTGTCGGCGTCCGCGTATAATTATAGACACGCGGCCGCCGCCCGTATTACATGTACTACGCAGCGCAGCGTTCATATATTCGTATACTACCCAAAAGGTGGGCTGGGGAAACCTGAAGTTTTTGCATTTTCAAAGTCCTGAAATAGACATAAACGAGGTGTATGGATGAAGTGATGAGATTGATTTTTTCTAATTATTTTATTGAACTATAAAATGACCACTTTACATCATCTCCTTCGGAGTGATCGCCTCAGCAATTCACATAGCGCTGGATCCGATGTTTCCTTTGTTCGCGTAGCAGTTCTGGAACTCAGTTACTGGAATAACTTTCAGTTCATCGGTCACAGACATTCGAATATTTTCTAGAGTCCCAAAATGTCGTCCTTCAAGGTGAATTTTTATTCGTGGAAAGAGAAAAAAGTTTCAATGGCTCAAGTCAAACGGATAAGGCGGTTGAAGGACCAATGGAATATTTTTAGTCGCCAAGTATATTGATAAATTGAAATGGCTGTGTGACAAGGCGCCCAGAACCATTTTCGCACAGATTTTTCTCAGTTAATCCCAACTGTTCTCCAATTATTCTGACGATCGAATCGAACAAAATCCTGAGCCCTGATGACGTTTTCGTCATTTTTTTCGGTTGAAGGCCTTACACTGCGAGGTTCAATCAACTCTCTGCCTTATGAAAATACCTTTAAAAACCTGGGCTCTTGAAAGCACACTATCTCCATATCCTCGCGTTGAAGCTTTTAAAAATTCTCCATCGCACCACTATGCCCAATTTTCAAAATAAAATCGGATAACACACCGCTAGGTCAAAATTGTTGTCACTTATTTTCAAAACGTACTAAAAAAACGGGTTTTCGAAGATAATCGCTACGGTTCAACACGTAAATCTAAAAAATTCAAACTCGTACTGAAGGCACATTATATGTTAATCCACAAAACTTATCGAACGGAAACCCATTAGTGTTTCCTGATAACAAGCCATTCCATCAGTCTCATTAGTCTCTATTCACACACCTCGGATACACACACACACACACACACTTATTTTCGACAAATATACGTAATCGTGTTAGACCAAAGTGTGCCGTGACCGTTACTGTACAACTTGTACACCGTGATAAGATCGTGTTTTGACGGAAAACAGTTTTGGAACTGCAAATATACATTATATTATACGTGTACACTTGTTGCCTGCACTCGCTATAACCGCACGAGGACGACGGTATAGGCCATGTTGGCGCGACGCACGGAAGAGATGAACGATTTACGCGAGTAGCCGAAAACCAATGGAGGCGAAATATTGCGCGGTGGCATTTCGACCGTTCCGGTGAAGAGCAATGTACCGTTTCGTACGTACGTATACTTTAAGAGGTAAACAATAATAAATCCCTTGGGAGGCGACGTGGCCAAGTGGGATAAGGTGGTTGGGCATCTAAACGCACCGCAGTCTCCTGTTTAAAGCAACCGGCGGTTTCGTTTTCTGGACGCGACGACTGCCTAGAGGGAATAGAAGCCGCCAACACAGCCCTAACCTGCAACTTGTATGTACCTAACCTAACCTACCGTAAAAACCTAACGAGTCAAAAAAAAAAAATCACCGTCGAAGGCTAATGACCACGATTGCCGTACCCTCCATAAAAAATAGACCAGTAGAAAATTGAAAAAAATATCCCTTGAAATAAGCGTATGTAGACTTAAAGCACATATTGTTTGATAAAAACTATAAAAAAATTTAAAAAAAAAGGATAATGGTTACTTTATTGTCTCTCCTGTAGTCCTGTCAGTCGACTTCGACGACCGTCTGCAAAATTGCCTACTCATAATTCCTAGACTATCGTTTTATGTACGCAATAATATAAAATATTATTGTTTCAACGCACGTTCGTATCGTCTATCGACTTACCATGTTCCTGATTTTCTTACTTCCGAGCATTTATTTACACGTATACTCGTACAACCATTACACAATAGTTGATGTTTCAGCTCGTTTGCATCGTAGACCTATACTTAATAAATGATCGCATTTTACAATTTCCCATGCGCTATACAACAATTCTAAAGCAAGGGAGTCCGGGAGATTAAATAATAATAAAAAACACGAGGTTCGGGGGAAAAAAGGATTTTATTATGTTACCATTAACTATAATTGTTTTTACTAAAATGTTTCCAAGACCGTAATATGGGTTTGATAAACAAAATAAAATATTTTTTTTTATTAATCATTATGAAGTAAGACATTATGTTGGCGACCCGCCTAATGTGTACATTATATTTTTTGAGCACAATAATTAATCAATCGTTAGGCGTTTAAAAAAAATTAACATAATTTTATAAAATACGTTTTTTATGTATGATGCGAGTAACTATGGACATTGATTAAATAAATTGTATACTTAATCAATAATATGTGCAACTATTGTGATTAAAAATTAAACAAACAAATAGATATTTTATTCGAATTTAAAACACAATTTTTTAACCGTCTATTTATCATTTATTCTTGTTTCTGACGTAATCGACTAAAAATAAAATGGCACCAAAAGCTGATAAAAATGAAAAAAAAGATAAAAAAGTCAAGTGCAAGAAGGGTGATCCACCAGCCGCAAGAGCATATGTAGAGAAAGAGGTAATATTTGCTTGTACAAAATACGTTAAGAATAAATAATAATAATAATACGCATGCAAATGACATGGACAGGCACCGCGTATGTCAATAGTGGTACGGTCAAATACTACCCGGAGTCGTTCGCTTTCATACGGGTTCATCCCCTTCCGAGTGATCGAAAAAATCCATATAGTTTTCCCCGATGCACATCCTATCTGTTACGGATTGTATAACAAATGTTTAGAAATCTCTGTGTGTTACACGTGTATCATATCAATACACGTGAAAGCGATCGCTCATAATTGGTATGATAATATTATTGTTCTCTGTGTACAGACTCAAACGGAACCTGAGAAGAACGTTTTGAAATATTTGTGCTACGGGAGACATAACAACAAGCCCAAACTGGCCGCGTCTGACAGTAGTGCTATTCAACGCTTATGTTCATGGTTCCCGTGCTGCAGCAAGACGGGCGGTGGCAAAATTACGGAACAGCAGATGCCGGAAAAAGTGCTCGGACAGAGGGTTAGCGAAATCGATAGAGCTGTTGAAAAAGATGGCTGCCGAGTTGGAGCAGTATCCGCTGACTGTAGCCGAACTGTCGAGAGGGTTACACGGATCACAGGACGAAACCAAAGAAGAAGTTAAATCAAATAAACCAAAAAGGAAGGAAGAGAAAAAATCGAAATCCAAAAAGCAGAAAGAGAAACAATCGGACGTGGAAACAACGCAGGAGGAGAAATCCGCCGCCGAACAATGCCTGTAAGCAATCATCTCATAGATGGTTTCAAATTTTTATCCGTTTCGGTTTGGGCATGCGCAATACAAATAGGTTTTAGTTTTTGAGTGAAACGAGGAATGTATTAGTTTCACTATGATGTGTTTTTTTTTTTTTCGTCATCAACTTTTCTCATAGAGAACGTCATCTTATCAATAACTTCAGAATAGGTTATCGATCCCAAATGTTGTCTAGTTGGTGCATTAGAAATGTATTTTTTTGAATTTCCCTGTAGTTTTTCCATGAACTGCGGAAAACTGACAAAAAACTAAAAAAAACGACAAAATTTACGGATTGCCGCTTTTTAACAAAATTGATTTTTTTTCATTTTAAGTTCAAAAAGTATTAATTGGGAGGACATTAAATTTTCATAAAATATTTATATATCAATTAAAAAATGTTGGAAGGCCGAAAAATGTTGAAATTGTAATACAATATTTCTCGTGTAAAATAATCTCAAAAATGGGTGGTCACAATTTTCATTAATAAGCATTTGAATTTGAAATTGTGTCAAAATTCATGAGATCTGCCTACTTTTTGCAGTAAAAAGTTGACAAACATTTCGTTTACATTTCACCGATTTTACCTTGTCTGGTTGTTATAAACTAACTTGTTCTCAATTTATTTATGTTCAGTACAAAATGTCACAACGCTAACTGTCCGTGCGTGAGTCGATCGATTTGGACCGAATGCCTGAGACCTCCAAAACCAAAAAAAAGATGCAGACATTGTCTTATTACAAAGCCTCAATGAGAACTTACCGAATTAGAACTGACGCACAGTGATAAAAAAAAATCGGCATTTTCAGAACAAATTTCAGAACACTTCAATCAAATAAAAAAGATTTGTAAAAATTTCAGAGAAATATACATAAATTGTAACTAATTTTCACGCGAGAGGCGTTTTTGAAACCACTTTTTTTTTTTTCGTTTGCGCAGTTATGCACATCTAATTTATATTCATCGTTCGCAGTCAATTAAAGAAGAAAAAATTTTTTAGATTTCTTGCGTTTTACTGTAAACACGTATTCATTGATTTTACTCATCTAATAAATTGATCTAATTGTGTTGATCGATTAATCACCAGCAGTTATTACCTTAAGCACCTGTAATAAATCTGCCAAACATTAGCTCTAAACCAATGTGCTGTAAAATCACAAAATATATTTAATACAAAATCTCAGCAATAAATATTTGTATTACTTGAATGTTGTAAGACTTAAAATTCTGCAATTTTATATTTCATAATTTGATAGCAGATATATTTAAATTCTAAAAAAATAGAAAATTTAGTATTGTATAAAGAAAAAAAAATTTCGAATTATTTACGTTTTACTATAGGTACCTATATATATTATATAGGTATGAAATATTCATTTTTCAGAAAATGACAAGATTTTATATTAAATTGTAAGTGATTATTTTATTGGATAATATTATATTATTATTTTTGAGATAATGTTTATGAAGTTTATTACAGACATTTTATAGTAAGAACTGATTAATCAAGGAACATGATAAGATACATTGATTTAATAATTAAAAAATAATAAATAGTCGTACACTTACATCACAATTATTCTTAAATGTTTTTCTTTATTATCATATCCACTGACGGATGGCACTGACGCTATCCGGGTTCGGACGTAAACTATATGTGCGTCCATGTACGAGAAACGTGAGCGAATGAGTGGCGAACACGCACTTTGCCGAATCGACCCCGGGCCCGCGAGGCGAGGCGAGTATTGAGTTGACTAACCTCTGAAATGTTTGAGCGGCGTTGCAGAGTCCAGAACACATCACCGGAAACTCGAAAAGGCCGGACGGTGTGACGTCACCAGGGGCGATGGGCATCTGGTGGAACGCGCGGACCAGGTCGAGTTCGGAGAAAACAACTTTCCCTGCCTTGTTCGCCGTGAAGTCGTGTAGATACGGCAAAGGGTACTGGTCAGGAACGGTGACGTTGTTTAACCGACGATATTCGCCACAGGGTGTTTTTTCGGTACCAACAGGAGCGGACTCGCCCAGGAACTGGCAGAAGGTCGACAGATCACCTGCAGTTCTGCATGAGGTCGAAATCACGGCGTGCTATGCAGCGTCGGTCTGGCGGTAGACGTCGTAGCTCGCGCGTGTCACTTTCGGCAAATCCTGCAGTACAGGTCACCACTGTTCGTTTGTCCGTCGGATCGATGGGGCTGTGTGGAGGCCAAAATATTGCAGGATAACGGCTCCGCTCATAGCGCGCGAAACGTCGGCCATCTCGAACGTCCGTGAGAGACCGAGGTCGTGGTTGATCGTCTCGGGCCCGTAGGTCTTGATAGTAGGACCGCACATGTTAATTCCGCCATTTGGTCGTTAGCGACGGCGGCGTCGACACTGTGCGGGTTCGAAGCCTCCGTGACTCTGTCCGCGCGGACGGCTAAAGAGTCGGGCGAGTCTTCGGGGCTGTAGATGATGGCCATGACGTCGGACCGTTAGCTTCTGAAGCCGGAACTCCTTCGGCGCGTCCTCGCCGATGCCGGATGGAACGACGGTGCGCAGGAGTAATCGCGAAGGCCGGCGGCGATCGCCCATGCCACCGGTTTCAACGTTTTCGCGGAAACTCACCGACCCAGGTGGCCCGAACGCGTCGAAAGACGTAGGCCACGGCGGCGGAACACACTCGCGATGTATACTCGATGACGGGGACGCGCGAACGGAAAAATAAAAGATCACGTCGAGGTCGCCGATGTGGTGGCGGACGGACGAATTCGGTAAAATAAGTCCGAGCCAACTAAATGCGACTTAATTATGAATGAAGAGCGCGCACGTTGTTTTCATACGAATGTTTGTCAAGTTTTATCAAATACGTAAGTTGAACGCGTCGACGAAACGGTCGCGATAAAATAGCGTACGACGGTCGGGTGACGAGTGTCGGGGCTGCTGCCGGCAGCCACGGAAGACAATCGTGGCGGCTACGTACAACCACGGATGCTCGCTAGCTGCGACCGGTCATCGTTGACAACCAGTGTGTCCGCCGCCCGGTACCGTTCACGACTTCATCAAGTCATGTGGTGGTGAGTGCTGGTAACACACCACATTAGTAAATCTTCAATTTTAGAGAACTATGAGTGTAACTTGGTTGCGCGTATAATTGAGCTAATAAAATAAAAATTGGTTAGTTTCAGAAATATATTTTGCATAAACATTGGAATACAGGAATCTACAAGTGCCGGTACCGGTATTTTTTCTCTCAAAATGTTAACCCCAATAACCCCATGTCATCAACGCGAAATCGTGTTATACTTAAGAGGCCTCTTGATAATTCAAAATTTTTCAAAAATAATAAACGCTTACGAATTCTTTGAAAATTACGCTAAATTATACATATAAATGTTACGAAAGTGCCGATTTTTTTGGACCAACGTGTAACGGGGGAAAGATTTGTTTATTAAAATGTTTATCTCTTTACCTATACATTAGCTACAACAAATAAATTATGTTTATGTAAGTATTCAAGTTTTAAAATAAAATTATTTTTATAATTATTTTATCTTCATTTATATTTTTGATAGAAACTTAATTTTATATAAATACGTTAATTATATGATCCTTAAGATTTTTTTAAATAAGAATTTAAATAGCATTTTAAAGGGTTTTTATTATAAAGAAAAATAATTTTCTATCTTTAAAACTCAGTATAACTTTATTTTATCAAAATAAATCTAAACTCTTGTTTGATTTGTTTCGAGCACTATCCGTTGTAGCGGAAATATGACAGAAGAAAAGGAAAAAGTACCACACGTATTCGATTTACAATCTACTGTATGCAGTCAACAAAGTTTTTTTCTAAACTAAGATTGATCTCTTTTGCATTATCGATTTAAAATTTTATATTTTGGTTTCTGACGCCAATAATGTGATATGAAGTGAAATGTCATGCTCACTTGGGTTGAACACGTAGAGAAGATTATATAAACTCGTTCAGACCATAACTAATTGAGATTTATAAATTAGAATTAGAATGTGTGTAGAATATTGCAGTGATGTGCACAATTATGCTGCATAATCATCAATAATCAAAATTATTTCACGATAACACTTGATATATACTCTATAGTCTATATACTCAACAGCTAATTATTATTAGACGTTAAAAGATTTATCGATTACAATTTTACCATACGTAATACTATATTATTTTGTTACATTTTCTATTTTGACCGTCAGATCACATTTTTCTCGTTCTCCCGCGTGAACAGTACAAATTATTATAAATTTTAGCGATATAACTTTTGCGCCGAACTTTACGTTCACTACGAGATTATACTTACATTACGTGACATGTGACGATAAAAAAAAAACGCTTACGTTGAGATTTTGAAAATGCGCCTAAGGTAAATGATCGGGTACACTGATCGCATGTAGCAGAAGTATTTCGGCCACAGTTGACGATTGTTAATAAAATATGCGTGTAATATTCGTAAACTAGTCGTTGGCGTACACGCGCGTCAACACCATAGTAGGTTATCAGTAGGGCCCGGATTTAAATGCACTTAAAACCATACAGATATGCTCTAAAAAATAGCCAAAAATGCCTTTAAAAAATGCATTTTCCACAAAAATGACCATAAAAATGCCCTTAAAAAATACAATTTACCACAAAAATGACCATAAAAATGCCATATATTTTTTTTTATACAAATTATAATTTATAAATGAGACATAATAATATAACGCAAGCGAGAAGAAGTAGATGATTTTATTTGGGGCATTATTGAACACACTATTTAACTTTTTACACATTAAAATCACAAACGCACGTAATACGAGCAACGACTGCGATATAACACGAACTGACTGATTATTTGTTATTTGACCGAATACGGGTGACGATCTACAGTCAATAATAAATTAAGATAAGATAAAAACTAAATCGAAAAAAAAAATTGACAATGTGTATGGAAAATTTATCTTAAGATAATTTTTTGAATAGTCCAAGTTTTATATCTATATTGAACAAATATGCATTAAAAACCAACAAAATGATCCAATAATGCTAAAAATGCTCTAAAAATGAAAAAACGTCGAAATATGCAAAAAAATGCAAAATAAAATGTGTAGTTGTTTCAAACCCTCGTTACATGAATCGAATTATGTACTTAGAAAGCATTGTGTATGATCAACCAAAAAAATATGCACTTTGCATTGAAATCCGGGCCCTAGTTATCAGATTTCCAGCTAGGTCTGCTATAAATTGAGAGCATACAGAGCAGTGATGGGCAAAGCACGGCCCGCGAAAGTATTTAATCCGGCCCGCCGAGGGTCCATTGACATGGATAGTATATGGCCTGTATAGTATAAAAAAATTCCCGAAATATTCTGAAAATGATCGAAGAAAATAATTTTAAATATATAAATGGATTGGCGGGGATTGTGAGCGGTCGTACCCTCACAGCGTGGCTTAGGTAGATAGTAGATAGTAGATACTATGATAATAGGTATATAACTTATATTTTTGTTCACATTAATATATTTCCCGGATCTCGGTTTGGTGCATACTCATAGTAGTTTTCGTATAATAATATGTATGACGTGCTTATGTGTAAAGTTTAACTATAGTTTTTAAATTAATTATTATTTAAGGTAAAAGGTAATTTGTAACATTTGTGTGTAATTCTTTATAGTTTTTATAATATTATGATTCAAAGCTTTAACACAAAATGCATTTTTTCTGTAATTCTGGCCCTCCTCTAGAATTTCTTAAACTTTGTGGACCCACCATTAAAAAAGGTTGCCCACCACTGATACAGAGCGATGTGCGATTCCTACTATACTCTAATAATAATAATAATAATAATTGTGCGGCGTTTGTCAGTCGAAATGTCCTCATATTATTACACACAATACGATGGGTTTAATTATAATAAACGCCCGTAGTTAATTATTACTCGGGCTCCTCACCACCACCACCACCACCACCACCACGCGTACGTGTGCATAAAGACGTCGTCGGTGCACAGTTTATATACATAATACACGCGCACGCACGCAAACACGGTGTCTGTGTCGTCTTTATTACACGTCGTCGTCGTAATGTCGCGGAGACCGTGGAGGTGGACGGTGCGCGTGTGGTCGGGAAAGTGCTCGTACACACTTGTAAGTGTATACGTTGTGCAGTCGGCGGTGGCCTACGTGAGCATCCTTAATACGAGCCACATGCAAATAAGGTCTTAACGGTCTAATAATCGTGTGCCGCATAATTGGCTATGCAAATGACGTGTATAATACACTTAGGAGACGACGACGACGCCGCCGCCGCCGGGGACTTTCGTGAAGGATAATAATATTTATGTATATGTATATACACGAGGCCTTCCACGCCCTAATGAAATATGGTCGGCCTATCTTCGACCCCCGCTTGT
The DNA here is from genome assembly GCA_949715065.1 of Periphyllus acericola. Taxonomy (NCBI): domain Eukaryota; kingdom Metazoa; phylum Arthropoda; class Insecta; order Hemiptera; family Aphididae; genus Periphyllus; species Periphyllus acericola. The sequence continues at coordinate 1,476,226 of OX454272.1, read as the reverse complement.
TTACAACCCCAAACGCAGCACTTCCGTGTTCTATACCGCGCTATATGTGTACACGCAGTGGCGTATCCAGGGGGGGGGTTAGGGGGTTATAACCCCCCTCCCCGAAAATTGCCAAGTTTAAAAAAAATTGCTAAATATTCGAATACTATAATAATATAATATCATATACCATGTAAAAATAAATCACAATAATTAAAAAAATTGTAATTAATAACAAGTGTTTATAGCTGAATATTATATTATAGTTATCTATATATATGAACAAAAATGGTATTGAAGTATACTTCGAAACAAGGCCAAACGTTTATCCAATAATATCCACACTTCTTAAAATTTTCATAACACTTCCAGTGTCTACTGCCACCGGAGAACGAACATTTTCGACACTCCGTCGTTTGAAAACATACTTAAGAAATTCTTTTTCATAACCCCCCCCCCCCTCGAAAAAAATTTCTGGATACGCCACTGTGTACACGTACGTGTTCTAATCCACGTTTAAAATTATAATATAATTATTATTATAGGTGTGTGTGAGTGGTATTGAACGTCTTACCGCATGCGCCAACTTCGACCGTTCGCGTATATACATTAATTTTACATACGCGTACAGGGTGTAGCAGGAAGTTCTTGGTTTATTAAACGTTTAAATTCTACCGCTGTTATACGAAATGTGTCCGATCTTTACACCCGTCACGGCCTGTATGTATCGCACATCGGGCGAATAATGTATAGGGTTGACCAAAGTTGTACAATATTCGTATTCCGAGTTTTTACAGTAACACCATCACCGCCCGTCTAGACTCTAACTCCAGACTGCTATAGTGCTCAAAACGGTGATTTCCCTGTTCGTCGACACCCATTTTTAAACAGTTAAATTGAAGACGAGTAGAAAAAGTAAAAAAATATAGTAATAAAAATTCAAATATATTACACTATTTTACTGCATAAATGTACTCGATAAGAGTAGTATCTTTTGAATCCAGTGGAAATAATGTTCAACTACAAGCGAGACTATGTTGATGTTTTTCCGAATAAGTTTTCAGTTTGTCGACAGCTGTATTTTTAAGTTTTCCAGCTCATATATCCATGCGAAGGAGATATTTTACGGTATCAATGTACTCAACAAGAGTAAATGTTCAGATATAACTACATACTACATACATTCACAATTTTTAGATGTAAAATCACATTGGTATTTTCAATTGTTTAGAATTCTAGACCTACGATACATTGGTTTAAGCCAACTATTCCATCGTGTATTCCTGCCGACAATCGATGTAGTTAACTGATGATAACTTGTGCGTACAATTATAATGAATCGAAAATATCGTTACAAGTACCATAAAATAGTATACGTTGGTGAATCAAAAAAAAAATAACCTTTTTACAGGAGAGAGTTATTCAACTAATATAAAAATTTCACCGCGTCTATTGTCTATATACGGCTGTCGAATGTATGTGCTTGCGAAAATTATAATATTACACAACAATCGATAGAGTGCATAGTAATACCTACCTATTTGAAAATTTGGTATTTTCTTAATACATTAACGGTAACGTTCAAGCGTCGTAGAAAATGTACGAACGTTTTGTGGTCTATACACTGTAGAAACAATAATTGGTAAAACTATAACAAACAGCCGCAACGTATTGTCGAACTGAACGGTTTCTACCGAAAGCTTTAGTAAAATAGTATAATATATATATACAACAAGAAAAGAATATAGCCGAACATAAAATCGTGCGGAAATATACACGTGCACGCGACGATATAACGCTAAACCGAAAGTGTAAACTTAAATTACGCGTATTCCTGTTCTCGTTGCGGTGCCGCTGCCGCAGTATATAATATACGCATGTTAATGTAATCACCTGTTTTCGGGTGCCTACATTAAAAAAAAGTAATACAAACGTGGCCACAGATGTACCTAAAATGTAATATTATAAGTGATATATCGCATACATCCAAGCGTTTTCGTTACGTTACATTCTCAGGGCACAATAATAATAATAATAATGACAATAATATTATGCTCGTTAATAATTTTAATCGATAACCCGCAGTGCTGTAGTAATTTAAGAGATTATTGAATATGTGCTCGTCGTACACGCGTTTAAATTCTTCCTATTCATCGTATGGGTTTGATGCGCTTTTCATCGTGTAATCGTTTTAATCGTCCTAGTAATCGTACGCATTGATCCACCTGGGCAGAACTGTAGAAATCGCACACAAAGGCAATTAACTCCGTATCGAGCCAAAACAATATCGGCTCGTCATCATAATTAAATAATGTAATTATTGCGTGCAAGTTCCGAAATACTGCAGGTCATGCCCAAGTTATTAAAATGGAACGTAAACCGGGTGACTTACCCAATCACAAAAAAAAAAAAAAAACCGTATATATATATTATATATACGCATCGTGTGTACTAGCCCGTTTGTAAGGGCTCGGAATTAACAATAAAACATTAATATAATAACAAAATGTAATAACGATGCGATGATAAATTGCCGAAGGTTATACGTATGCTACGTACATCTCTATTCAATTTATCTTCAAAGCGAACTGCGTAAATCAATTGCTTTATACTGTAGGTACGATGCGCGCGCTCCGGCGACGTCTTTATTATAATATATAGGTACAATAGTCAATACGTCATACACTATAAATACATATACCTCCTATATACACGCCGTATCGGATTGTCCGAGTTGATGGGAGAGTCGGTGCGTGCACCGTTTGGGCTGCAGCGATTTCATCGACGGGGGTTTTTTTTTTTCTTATAAATGATTGAAATAATTATGAAAAGTGCGGTTTCACTGCAGCGCAATCCGTCAGTATTTTACGTAAATTATTTGCGAAGGCGGCCTCCAAATAAACACTCTCTTACACACACACACACACACACGCTCATTATTATATATATGCCCTACACGACGCGAATCGATTAACAAACAATATCTACATAGTCAGATGGCCCATCACTCAAGTTTTAACATTTATAAAAAAAAACATTAGTCATCGCAGAACGTGTTAATACATTATTGTATTATATTTACCACCGTTTTATTTTATAAACAACTTTCGGCCGCTAAAAAATAAGACGCCGACAAATTAATTTCAGTAGAATATAATTATATAATCGTATATATATGATTATTGTATTTACGTCTTGATTTGTAATATACGAGTCATAGAAGTGTATTTTTATATCATTTGTAAAAAAACATTTGAAGTTTATCAAGTGTTATATCGTTAAAAACTAAAAGTGAATATGTAAATTAAAAGGGACCCAAAAAAATAAAATCTTGACTTCTGAAAACAGCATCCTCTATACGGTGTCTGTCGTGTAGATACTTGTGTACTACTTGCAGAACCGAATGTTGAGATTTCGTATGTAATGATGAGCCTTTGCAACAGACTCGGTCCCTAATATCTTCTGCCTGACCCGTGGGCCCCCTTTAAGGATCAGTAGAGCATAATACAGTGTAGACTATAGAGCACTTGCCCTGCAACATTCATATCGTAGAGTTGTAAGCTGGTTGAAAAAATCACTTAGATTCCCACGGAGATGCGCCACAAAGAGCCCTGCGAAATTTCAGCTTTGGACTCAAGGATTGCAGCATATAATATTGTACGTACGAATATACTGTTTTCGGAAATCGAGATTTTTTTGTCCTTGTATATTGGAGTGTTATTTACTTTTTGTTTTCACCTTGCAGGTCTTCTTCATTTTAAACTGGATAATCAAATTTTTTTCTAACACAGTTAGACTTATTTGAAAATGCCTATTTTCCTTGGTCCACCGTGCCCATTATATAGCATAATATGCACTATACTTGACTTTTGGTTTTATTCGAATTAACAATTCGACGTTCACTGAAACGAGAAAAAATCGGACAAAAATTGAAATACGAGTAAGACAGTTGAATAAGTCATATGAGGCCGCTATAATATCATATTATTTTAAAAAACAGTTGCAGCAACCGCGGTGGAGCTTACAATCGGTGGAATTCACACGTTACAAAACATCCTATACGCTATAATCGATTACCTGCAAATCAATGGAATTTATAATCGCCACCCTATTCGAAAGTGTTAGTACATACGCACAATTTATTAATGTACACGTTGTACATAATTTACCTATCGATGTTTCACTTCGTAGCAAGGACAGATTCATAGGTGCGATGCTCCCCCCCCCCGCACACAAAAAATAAATATCAATCGTGTTTGAAATTAATTGTGATAACAATTATTATGTTCGTACACGTTCAATATTTTCTTTATAATTTATACAAATAATATACAACTATACCGATATTCAATAACACTCTTCGACTTTTTTGTATCAAAATGCTTTTTTTTAACAAGGTTTAGTAGGTATTGAGTTTATTTAAGCATAAATTAAGTTTCATACTCATAGTTAAAAGTTTTTGCGTTCTAAAATGATAAGACCAGTGTTTCTGTTGAGAGTATGACCGATTTATGTATACAACTAATTGTATGTCGATAAATACCAATTTCTATGATTTTATTAATTTATATATAAATATTGCCCCCTCCGTTTAGGACCTCTGTATCCGCCCTTACTTCATAGTACCCATAAGGCTGTGTGCTTTTTTCCCCTAATATCAATACGATTAAATTTTATCTACTACCGATAGAAACGGCCGCGAGGGCAGAGAGTTATCTGAACGCACAGTGGGGGCAAAACATGACGAGAGGATAGCGTTAACGAATGGTCCCAACACATTTATTTGGCAAACGTAGCATGTTCGTAAACATGTTGGTGTATTATTATGTCGATCGTTTCGCGAAATAGACGAGTTCGTCTTGAAACTTCTCAACCACCATTAACTCGTGTGTACACGATCGTTTTTTTTTTTTTTTCGTTTAGCTTTTGAAATACGAATCTATAACGTGTACAGGATACGTGCCCGGTCGTTGCAGTAGGTCGTTGCTGTACGCACTATACCGTGCACTGCCGCTATGCGTTTAACCGGTAATGACGACGCGTCGGTCCGTACGGTACCACGTGTAAATAATAGTAATTTCTATTAGCTCGGGCGCGCGAAGAGAGCGCTCGCCGGGGTCCGAGGCGGTGGTGCGACGATGATTAACCGCGATCGCCGACCATCGACTTGCCCATATTTGTTGATAATATAATGGTACGCTTCGTCCTAGGGCGGGGTGTCGTCGCGTTCACGCGCGGTCGCGTCGGCGGCGGCGGCGGCGGCGGCGGCACACTCGGGACATGCCGTCTGTAGGCGTTAGTAAAATAAATTGAGTTTTCAATTCCTTTTAGCCCGTCCGCTAAACACCATCAGTCATCCCGAGGCTTGACAGTGGATCCCGATTGAAAATTTCATCATCATGGCGTTATACTATTACTGTTATTATTATTAACGCATCGGCGAGTCTCGTTTAAACGCCAACTCGCGCGCGCTGTGTGTACAATAATAATAATAATAATATTACAATTGTTGTACACATACTTGTTCCTGATAACAATAACACTGCAACAACGGCGGTGTTATTAAAACGTGTTTATTGATCAACGTGCGTCACGTTAATAAAATCGCTATGTATTCACTGGACAAAGTATAAACGGTTTATTTCACGACAGGCGCTCGTATAAGACTAGTATATGATTATTTGTTCCGTTTACGGTTCCTCTGGGTACATCCGTTGAATTCACTTCACTTCATTTTTATATTATGCGTTTTGCGCATCCGAGAACGTCGAGAACTTACGTTTTAGAAAGCTATCGACGCGTGTGTTTCTTGCTGCATCATTTTTTCATGCAGCAACGTTGCAAATGTATTCTAAACATGTCACGACGTCTTGCGATCAACACCGTCTGCGATACGTTCGGAGTACGGATTTACCGAAGTTTTAAAAAAAAAAAATACTTTTAGAATTTTCTTTCGCGCAGTAGTGGTAGTGGGGAGTATGATTTTTAGGTATAATACAATAAGATGCCAACATCGGAAATATGATCATAAACGCACTAAGATGACCATGTTAAATAATCACATAGGAATCGATAGGAATTTTATACTAGGTGCGTGACTAATTACTTTGATCTTATTTTTTCCAGACAACGCACAAACACGTGATATAATATTATATCTACCCTGCAAGATGATATCGTGGTCAGATGTAGGTATAGTGTCACGTACACGCTCGGTTAAGAAACGATACCTCAAATGCACTTCAGGTGTAGCAGTAGCGTCAGAAGTTATTAGAAGCCAAATAGTTATTGTCAGTTATTGTCAGTTTGAGCTTACCACTCTCCCTATAAATTTTAAAGTAGGTCCCGATAACATTCCAGCCTTTTTCCTCTATAATTGTAGATTTATACTAACTCTAACTTTAACTTATATTTTTAATTTATCGCTCCAAAATGGTATATTCCCCGACCTATGGAAAAACTCCTTTATTTACCCTGTTTTTAAAAAAGGTGACCCTACAAATATTTCTAACTACCGACCAATATCAAAAATATCAGTAATTCCTAAACTTTTTTCAAAACTAATTTCTATTAAAATTAATAATTATTGCTCCACATTTCTTACTCACCATCAATATGGTTTTAGACCTAAGCGATCAGCTAATTGTAATCTTGCTATCACTAAACAAATAATACTTGACTCTTTCGAAGTCCGTTCGCAAACTGATATCATTTACACTGATATATCAAAAGCATTCGATAGCATAAACCATGAAATACTGTTTATGAAACTAAAACTATTTGGATTTTCTGACCCTCTACTTTCCTGGTTTTGCTCTTTTCTCTCAAACCGTACTATCGTTGTTAAACATTTGAACTTTGAACTTTGATACGATCTACTTTACTTTTTAATATTTTTATAAATGACATTCCGGATGTCATAAAAAAATCTCGAGTTTTTCTTTTCGCTGATGACCTTAAATTGGTAAAAATAATTAAAAATCAAGATGACGTAGTTGACTTACAAACCGATATTAATAACATTCAAGACTGGTGTTCAGCTAATCGACTGTTATTAAATATCGACAAATGCAAATTTATGCGATTTAGTTTAAGCAAAAATGTTATTGATTATAATTATTCTATATCCAATTCTTATATAGAATTATTAACAAACTTTAAAGACCTAGGCGTCATCTTCGACTCAAAACTAAATTTTTCAGCCCATACTGAAATGGTAAAAAATAAGGCAATGCGCAACTTAGGTTTTATCAAACGAACTTGTAGACAATTCAGTGATCCTCTATCCCTAATAGTCTTATTCTGTGCCCTTGTTCGCTCAAACCTGGAATACTGTCCATTAATCTGGACTAACAACACCCATAAACAGATCGATGCGATCGAGTCAGTTCAAAATAACTTTCTCCGTTTCATCTCTTTAAACTTTAATATTTATAGGCCACCTCATGGTTCCTATGATTCAGTATTATCATTCATCAATCTCTCTCCACTTAAAACTAGACGTACTTTATTATTATCCAAATTTTTATATAATTTACTCTCAGGGAATATCGACTGTGAAGAGCTTCTCTCCCTCATCCGTTTTAAAATAAACCACCGTGACACACGATGCAATGATTTATTCTATCCTTTCCCTCATAAAACAAACTATATGATAAACTGTCCCTCTAATATCCTAATGGCTGCGGGTAATTCCATTACCTTTGATTTTGTTTAGCATGTCTCGTCTTAAATCTTTCTCTGTTGTAATTTACCTTTTTTGTTCACTTACCTATATTAGTAACTATAAATGTACAATGTGTCTTAGTTTGTAACTTGTCATTCCTATGACACCGTTGTATTATAATTACCGTGTTTACGCTCAAAATATTTGTTAAGGACTTACGTCCGTTAATATTTAAAATAAATAAATAAATAAATAAATAAATAAATAAATTTGGGTAACTTTAACATTATTTAATTTACAGTTATTATACATCATTACAAAGAAGTACATTTTAGTGTACTTTATCAATTTACGTAGGACAGTAGGACAAGTATTTAAAAATCAGTACCGTCCTTATAAAATAAGTACGTCTGGTCACCATAGGTATACTGCACCGTGTACACGATGAGATAATTTTTTTCGCTTGCACGCCCAATACTGCAAGAAAAATGGTCGTGCGTGCGTGTGTTGTTTCGATTAAAAACTTTCGCAAAACGATTTGCCGTAGACAAGGATATACGTATATATACACACATTATGATATAATGCCACGCGCACCGGTCTCCAATTACTTTTTGAATGGGACTCGGCGCGCTCTCGAGAAGTTTTTGATGAGCAAGTGAATAATATACCGTAGTCAGACACAACCGCTCGTAGCCGGGGGCGCGACGACGAGGACGAGGACGACGACGAGGACGAGGAGGACGACGACGACGACGACGACGACGACGACGGACTTCGTGCCAATTTTTTGATTGACAGCACGGAAATTAACTTCGTATAACGCCTCGCGAAGACTGGTGTGCAGCCGAGGCGAATTCATCATTTCGCAACCCTCGTCCCTTCGCCGTCGTGTGTCCTATACATGTTTGCAGTATACGCGTATAATACGTATATAGGACGGCCTAGCTGTCAACACGCGACGGATTCGAATTATATAGGTGCGTTTCGTCGAAACGGCTTACATTTATTTTTCCGCGCGCGCGACATTTGAAATTGTTTTTTCGTCCGTGATTTTATTTCGCACACGTATATTATTTTTATTTTTTTTTTACTTTGTCGCGCTCGCCGAATTAAAAACTGCGCACCCGGCGGGAATTTATTCGTACAGAGCTGGAAAACAACGAAAAACTGCCACCGCGCATGCGTACTACGGCCGTATACAGCTGCGGTGGGCACGTCGCGTGTAATATTACAAATATAATACAGTGAAACCTCGGTGTCTCGAAGTCGTAAGGGACCAAAAAAAAAATTCGACATATCAAAACTTCGAGTTAGCGAGGGAATTTAAAACATAAATAAAATTTGAAACAAACATTTTTAATTATTGGGAAAAATTTGTATTTATAATACAAAATGTATTTATACATTGCATACATATTATGTATTAGAATTCGTCATTTGGATAAGTACACATTATTTTCTATGAAAGTAGAAAATCTGTCATTTTTGTTTGTTTTTGTTTAGTATTAGAAGTATTTTCAATAAAACTACCTAAAATATTAAGTGCAGAAAAAATTCGAGTTAGTGAATCATAATAAGCGTTGGGTACCGGATAGTGACTTCGACTTATAGAAATATTCGACTTATGGAAATTCGATTTACCGAAATAACTTAATACGTAAGTCCAATACTGATTGATCAGGACTGAAAAAAAAATTCGACATACAGAAACTTCGAGATACCGGAGTTCGAGATACTGAGGTTTCACTGTATAAATAACACGAGTGTACTCGTATATTACATCATATTGTACCGCGGGCCGGCGCGACTATAGTATATTTTAATGGCTCGCACGTCAAAGTGGAAGACAGTGCATGCCCATGTACGATAATAACTCCGACGAGATCGAATTTTTTTTTCAAAACGGTACGTCGTGTGAACCCCTCCCCCCCTCCTCCTCCTCCCCGACAAATGTATAATATTAACAGCGAATATAATAAATTAAGTGTTAATCATCATCATCGTTCGTGCAGTACAACAACAGTCTATTCCTATTTTTTTCACACCTCGCGTTGTCATATTATATTATATAAAAGTACGCACGACCGCGACGTTTGAAAATAACTATACAAGCAGACGTTTAAACGCGCAAACTGTTGGAAGGAAAACGTCTCACGCGCGAAAAACATGTTTTAATTAGGTACTCCTTAAATAAGTGTTTTGTGTTTTTACGTTTCCGTAAAAACATATCAGCTATCCGCATATTCTGTATATTTGAACACAATGCGCGACCTCTACATTTTTTTTTTTTTACATTTTAATATAATAACGCTCTCGACCATTTTTAATTAGAAATAAGAAAACTACCATTTTACTCGGAGTCTATCCGTCAATGTAGCGTAAAACTATATCCATCGGAACAGTTCCATAGCATCCGCACTGCAGTTTAGTCGGATTCGATTACAATATTTTAGACATTTTCGAGTTTTCGATTTTTCCCGATCACTTGATACACAATTATACAAACACATCGGATTATTGTACTCCAATAGAAGACATTTTCATCAGAATGTCCGGTGTACATTTATTTCAAACTGACTTAACACACGTCTCTGTATAGTCACGTTATAGTATACCAATTTCATCTTATTTGGCTACAACGAGATGATTGAACGTAATACAGTTTTTATCAAAATACAAATCCATGTGAGTATAAAACATATAAATTTGACCCTTTCTAAAATCTACAATACTATAAAGTATTAGCGCGATATTTATGCTAAGAGACAAATAATAAATATAATATTACATTTCGCAATTCAATTTTGATAAATATTTTGGTAAAATGTACATTTTTAAATAATAATATTTAAATTACGTACCGATAGTAAAGCGTCCGATTTTATTGTTTAAGAGTTTGAAAAACGAGGTAGACCGGCCGGGCTGGGCCTACTGTAGCTGCTGTAGCTTGTCCGCTGGTCACGCCATTGCACCGAGCTCTATACAACATAATATATACACGAACAGTTTATGTGATGTATTCAATATTTCAATGTAATTATATACGGTTGTTATTGTAAAAATACAAGGGATATACAATTATACGATAATATACTGCAAGTCAATGTTTAACACATTTTTCTTTATTCAAACACGCGTAGTCCACGTCATATTTTTTCCGGAAGTACGCCCAATATTTGTACACGGTATACCAACTAAAATACAGAAAAATAACAATACATTCTCTCGCGATATAGTAAATTATGTTATGTGTTATACTGCTGCTGCGGGACGGCATTAACGATATTTTGTACGTAAATATGTTCCGTTTTCAATGTCGCTGGATACCATTGACATGATATGGCAGTGCTTATTTTAATATTTTTCTTGGAAGCGCGCTTAACGGGAAATTCTACCACCTCCCATACTCTTAAAAAATTAACCACATATATCGTATATTATAAGTGCTTATTAATTTATGAGAAAATACGAATAAATGAATACGCTAAATAGAACATAGTAATATTATGATTTTTAATAGCCCTTTTATACACAGGTATATAATAAAAATATTTAATACAATAAATTAGTAATATGTAAAAAAAAATACGACTCGGTTCCTAATTTTTTTCATCAAAACCTCTTCATCACCAATAACAAAATTTCTTTTATTTGAATCTGAAAAAATCTCTTATGATTACGACTGCACATTTTTCATTTAGAATTACGCAAAACGTGTTCAAACGCACATTAGAAAAAGCACTATAATATATAGTAGGTACCCACGATTAATATTATACGTTGTTCAATTGATTCGTATTACAGTATATTATGTTCTGTTCGTGATAGTCGTACGGTCCTAATTATATTAAGGCTTGACAGAGTAACGATATAATAGGCGTGTTTTACTTTTACCGGACGGATAATATATATTAGTACATATGCGTAAATATTAAACAGTATTATTATATAATATTTGGACCGTCAGTGGATGGGAAAAAGAGAGAAACAGTACGATGGCAATAATAATAATATATAACACAATAATTGACATATGTATTATATTATAATAAATCAAAAATATCGATCATATCACCGTCGGTCGATCGCGGGGGTGGTGGTGAGTAAGTGAGAGATATTGAGATTGAGATTGAGATTGAGTTTGAGGGAGAGAGAGCGAGAGGGGGTGGGGATAATGAAGTTTGACGTGTCACTGTTTTATAATATTATTTTTTTCATTCCGCGACGAGATCAAAAGACCCCCGGTAATCGTACGGGTGGATAAGAGGTCATCAGGGCACCGACCACGGTTTCGATACACGAGCAAACGCGGTGTTAATGTACACGTATGCTTGCGTGCATGTATACGGTATAGTGTGTGCGTGTGTGTGCGTGTGCAGTATACCTGTTAATAACGTTATTACCGGGCACGGTTAATGGTGTATAATCGTTTTCCAATCCGGTGACAGCGACTAATTGTATCCGACGCTATTAATAATATTATTATTTACTATTATTATTTCTCCCCCTTCGTCTCCTCGTCCAACCCCCCGGCGTGTCAGCGCCGCCGCCGCCGCCGCGAGAACCAATTGAGATGTCAATCGGATAACCTTTCTGAGGTGGGGGAGGGTTAGGGGGGGAGGGCACGTCGTCGTGTATAGTCGTCGAACAATTCAATCGAACGCGCGTGAGAACTCGCGAGCTGCTATATTGTAACAACATAATATATCCAAGTCGTCGTCAGCAGCCGCGCCCGAGACTCTATACCTACGTATATATTATTATGTACACCTGCGCGGACTACGGTTGTGAATTTGTAATTACGTTATTACAATGTGCATCGGTTTTTTTACGAATCGTACGTCGATGTCCCGTAAGATGCGCACTATAATCGGTGTCGCGCCGAGTAACTATAGGTACATTTACCGGCATCTACCGCGGGTTCCGTTTTTTCACCAACCCGAAAAACGGCGTGGGGACGAATCGAAAAAAAAAAACTATTGATTCGCGGTCACCATATTTGCTAAATTTAAAAATATGCGGCTATATTATTTTACAGATGGTGTGTTTTTCCGAAAACTCGGGCTGTTCAACTGTACATACATTCTCGTGTTTGGCGTTCGTGGTGCGTGCGTAAACTTTGTGATTTTCTATAGATTTTTTTTTAACTTTTAGAAAACAGTATTTATGGAACTGGCGGACATAAATATACGGGGTAACAATTATCCGGGTAAGGAGACACGCATTTTTCCAAAAATCCTTTAGGTACCGTTATACACGCGCAGCTAAATAATAACATAATATATTTATTCCGAATAACTAAATACATAATGTGCAGCTGTTAGGAGTTGAACCGCAATGGTTCGTTATAATTTTGGTTTCAAGTTCCAGATTTGATTTTATATTCGGTGATAAGTAGGTATACTTTATGATTAGTACGACTATGACAATTTGTATTATTATTTATCTTCTATAAAGAATACAATAAAAAACGAATGTTTCCACTTAAAACTGACTGATTGAGTTAGTAAAAAAAAAAAAAAACAAATTAATAATTTTATATTATACGTATTTACTCATTTGAAAACGGTATAATTTCCGAGTTTCGAGTTTTTTTTTCAAAATAATAATCATTCAATAAATGTACCTAATTGAGTGCTTAGTATGTTATTTCTCGGAAAATCCATTGCGACGTTCAGAGAAGCGGTACGGTAATTTTTCAGTTGTTTAAAAATTGTTCTACACTCTTTAGTAATGAATGCGCATTTATAATCCAACTTTAATTTATCATTTTATATTTCATAAAAAAAAAAAGAAAAAATGGTGTATAATTTTGTTATAACTTATAAAATGTTTGTAGCGGAAGAAAAGCAAAGTATCAACTCGATAGTGAGTGGAATATTATTAGTTATATGGTCTAAACTCTAATTGGTTGCTTTTGAGAGTTTAATCAATACAACCTACTATATTTCGACGCGTGTGACGTGTGTTGTCCTTTTACAAAACGGCGCACGGTTATCTAGTGTGCATCACTCGATCCGCCGTGCATTAACCTCGCGTGTTGTCTTACAGGTTTCTCGTGAGCATACTACACTCGCGTATGATGTTACCCACGGTTAAAATATGATTTTTTTTCCCCGTTTAAGGTACGAAAGACCAAAAATGATCGGCATTAAAAACCGTATTATTTATAGGTTTTAAAAATGTATATGTTACCACGTGGACGTATGGTTTGGTCGTAGAATAACATTTACGAGCACTTGCCGGGACATAAAATATTCAATATAATATCATGAAGGGTGTGCGGCGAGTGCTGTGAGAAAAACGGATTTATTTTCAATTTTCGTTACTTATATCAGTCTTTGGCCACTATACGTATATTATTAGTACCTATATATAAACTATTCAGAACGCGGTACGTAATATGTTTAAGATTTCCGAGGGACTTCGTCCTCGTCCACGTCGTTTCCGTAATTGATGTATTATCGGTGTAGGCGCCTTTATTATAATAATGTCATGAAGTTAGTTTCGGGTATGTCGGTCGTCGGTGAAGACGTTATACGGAGGTGCTTTATCGCTATACATACCCCGGGGAACTCGCAGCGCTAGACAGGATAATAATAATATGCGATAATTGCATTACTATAATATGGACGCTATGATATATACGAGAGGAGTCGTTCATTCAGAGTTTGTTCCACCTGGTCAAACAGTTAACCAGGCATTTTACCTAGAGGTATTAAAAAGATTACGCAACAGTTTGAGGCGGAAAAGACCTGATTTGTGGCAGTCGGGGGAATGGTTTTTTCATCACGACAATGCTCCTGCTCACACAGCCCTTTCTGTACGGCGGTTTTTGACCAAAAATGGTATGACCACTGTGTCCCATCCACCCTATTCACCCGACCTGGCTCCCTGCGACTTCTTTTTATTCCCAAGAATGAAAGGAGACATGAAAGGGAAGCGTTTCGCGGACATTGATGAAGTGAAAAAAAAAACGACGGAGGCGTTGGCAGGCATCACAAAAGATGAGTTTAAAAAATGCTTCGAAAATTGGAACAAAAGATTGGACGAGTGTATTAACTCCAACGGAGAGTACTTTGAAGGAGATTAAATGTTTTTTGTAAAAAAATTAAATAAATAACTTTGTACAAAAATAGTTCGGTTTCTTTTGGGTACGCCCTCGTATTATGTGTTAAGACGTTTAGAGAATAGAATAATAAAAGGGACTAGTATAATATTTAGGTCTAGTATATATTATTTTCGTTTGTTCGCCGTAGTATGACGTTTAACTAATATTTTAGTGGAACCGATTACCGAGATAACCTTGAAATGCTAGGATTTTTTTCCTCGCTAAAATAGCATTTCCCATACATTTTTCTAGACATTGGTATCATATACCAATACGGTACGTTTTGTACATTGTATTTGAAGACTCGATGTCGAATTCCGATCGTCGATTGTCGTATTATAATCGTTACTCGGCGGCACTATATATAATATTATATATTATTATATTATTATATCGCTTTAACAATAAGCCTATAACGATTTCTCATACCGGTTACCATTCACTTTGTTGTATTATTATACCTGTCCAAACCATGTCTAATACGATTAAGATATAAATACGTTAATAACGGTGGTGTGCCCGACAGATGCTCCGGAATCATTATATTGTTTTATCCTTCCCCCTTCACAGAAGTAAAAAAATTAAACAAAAAATAATAAGAACAAAACGAGTTTACCTGCACCGCGTTTTATGGACGGTGCGCACAAGCGTACCTCTATACACGTAGTATTTTCCACGCGTATACATAAAATATGTGTGCTTTACGAAATATGCCGTCCGCCGTCCCGGGAATCTAATCTGATCCTCGGAAGATGTTGATTTACTATGTGCAAAAACTTTTCTAATTTCCTAACCACTTGGCATTCGCCAGAACAATAATATAATGTAATCGTATACCCGCAGATAACGCGCGCGGCTTCGGTCTCCCCCGAGCCTCGGGGGTAGTGCCGGGGTGTGTTCGGGTCGTATACCGCAAACGCCATTCGGTCGTATTTTACTCAGAGTTTATGATCATTGTCCACGATGTCTGACGTACATTTGTCTGGGCCGAAATAGCTCGTATTATATATCATGCACACCCCAATCGACTGAAAAGATAACAATAAAATCTCCAATATTGATTCAACAACCAGAAACAATACTGTTTTACTGCACCGAGTTAGCGCCAATCAGAGAACTCACACGCGCTCATTCAATTCATACCAAACGCGGTCGTACGAAGCAATATCAATTAATTATTTAATGTTTTCTGATATAATAATATGTATAAGCACGTATGTATATTAATAAAAAAGAGTATATTTACATAGGTACACAGATATCGAAAAAAATGTATAAAAAAAAGGCGTAGGTACATTATTCAATTTATTCCTATTTGATGGAAGAAATCTGTCATCTTGGCTTGTTTATAATAATGCCGTCTTTGTGCAATTTCGTTAGTACGTTCATTTGTCAAAGTTGCAGTTAAAGAGAAAATATTACCGCCTCCTATGACAATTTTAAGTTTATGTTATCGTCGTTCTAATGAGAGCGCGTTTTTCTGTAGTCGTTTTGTTGTTATTTTTAAATTAAGATAAAAATAGATGTCCACTATTCGGAGAGTCCGCTATTTAGAGGTTTTCGAAAAAATAATGAAAATGTTCCTGTTCTTAAAAAATCATCCGCTATTGAGAGGTTCCGTAAGGGGAGGTTCATAAATCATTATAGACTTGAAAAACAGATAGCTATAATTAACAATCGATATAGTAATAATAATAATTAACTGATTTACAAAACATATTATTCATTACCGTAAAACAGAACGCACATAATATTATACGGTAAGCCGATAAAAATATTTTCATAAATTAAAACTAATTACATTTAACGAAAAGAAAGACGAATGAATCAAAATAATAGCGCCACGAATCCTTTTTGGTAATCATAATAATAATAACACTAGCCGAGCGTTTATTGTCGTGAACGCACCTAAAAAGTATTAGTATATTATTTTTTTACAACATCAACACGACCGCATACTTACACGCAATAATACATTTCAATTCGTCTCTACGCGTTCTGTGAGATTCGTCGTACGTATCAATTATACGTATTGTACACCGTATAGGTTTCACTCGTAGAAATGTCAGCTATGCGTCCGATAGAGTTGTACTACATGTTTTCGAATCAGTCGATTATTATTTCGAGACGGTTTCCCGTTTGCAAACAACTCGGTCATATACGCACGCAGCGTGTTGTTCCAATAATTATTGTTGTATGCGTGTCCCCGCATCGATCCGGAGGCGTCGCTTAAGAAGAAAAAAAAAAAGGAAAAATGAAAGACGTCGAGAGGAGAAAAGTACCGTTCTCGTTTGCCCCGTTGATAAATCACCTGAAGCCTCATCTTTCTCACTCGCGCGCTCACGCACACACACACACACACACGCACACACACACGCGCGCGCACAAATATTTGATTTGATATCTTTATTATTATTATTGTTATTATTATCATTGACAGCCGAGACGGATTCAATTCCGCCGTACGACTGCGGCGGCACCGTTTCTGCAACAAATCTATAACGCCGAAATGAAAACATCACCGCTAATAGAAATATCTCCGTGTGCGCGTGTGCGTGCGTGCGTGCGTGCGTGCGTGAGTGGTTATTATTATTATTTGGGACGATGAGGTGCGAGGCGGAGAGAGGAAAAATAAGTCGTTATTGTTATTATTATTTTATTTATTTTTTTTCCATCGCCCGCTTCACGGGTGTCTCGCACTACAATAATCGGGACACACAATGGAAAACAATAATTTTGGTTTTTTCTTCAGAACCCGAGGATTTTTTTACGACGTTATTACAAACGCGGCGCGGACCCTACACCGCAGACGATCGTCTTCAATTTCCGTTTAGTGGCAAACATAAATCAACCGATCGGTTTCTCTACACATCTCTTCTTAACCGCCGACTTTGCTCCCGATCCCGTCACCGCAATCGGCTCCCTCCCGGGAATCGACACAAACGCGCCCGCAACTGCAACGGGGATTATATAGTTTTCGAGTAAACAATACTTAAAAACCAATTTATATATGTACACGCACGCGCATATTTCTATACTCTTGTTGTACGCACCATATGTGCACCGCAAGTCGCAACGCAACATATCCATACGTGGTTTGTACACGTGAAACGTTCCTGCAGGCCCGTCGCTAGAGCATAAGCAGGTTAGGCCATTGCCTTAGGGCGGAAACATTTTCAATGAAACTGGGGCGGCATTTTTTTGTGATGGGAAACTCGTCGTATTCAATTGTTTTAGTGGTTGGCAATCATTGAGAAATCCGAAAGATGAATATCACATTTCAAAACAACACTATAGTGTTATATAAGAGCAATTTGAGCAGTGTAAATTTATTCATTTATGGAAATAACAATATTTTATTAACTTTTTGAAACTTATTAAATTTGTAAAATGTTATTCATTATATTACTAATCTGATAAAATTGTATACAGTAATATATTTAGCTTTTGATTGAAAGGGGCGGCATTACGTTTGCCGAAGGGCGGAAAATTTCTTGCGACGGGCCTGCGTTCCTGCAACGGCGAGTACACTGTGAAGTCTGCATGCCGACCGCGTTAGTGCGTCATCTACATACAGTGGCGAAACGAACGTGGTCTTTGAGAAGCACTCGCTTCTCGATTTTTTAGGTCTAGGGGTGGGTGGGTCACTGTCATTATGTTGTTATCTGATCTATTTTTAGTGTAGCGTTGTTTAATCAAAACCTAAAATGGTCCGTGGTCCTAACTAATAAGCCATTTTGTGGTCCGCGACTGCAAAAAGGTTGAGAACCACTGTACTATTAACTACACTATAATATATTCTATAGGTAACCTACCTAGTTTTATTGTAAACGTGTTTATTGAAAAAAAAATATATTTTAAGTGTATAATAGGTACTTATAGATGGTGGGTGGGTATGTACATTTTATGTTGCTTATGACTTATGAGTAATTTTAGGTTCGTTTCGCCACTGTCTACATACGCACTGTATCATGAATTGTAATATATACAATATACATACCGAATATCACGTATAAATGTATAATGTACAGTTTTCCTCGGGCCTCAGGCAAGATCAGTATGTTTTTGGCTGTAAACAATGATGTAAACATTTTCATATGTTATAATTATATTGCACTAGACTCTAGGTACTAGAGCTTCGTGCACGCTGTGAACGGCATAAAGTACGAACGAGTAACGGTTATAATGCATGACTTTAAGTATTGAACAACGCACGATCGCTCCAATAGTAATCTATCGGTGTACGGGCGCACGTATAACTCTAAGACAATATAATATATATATATAGTGACATACGGCGTGTATCTCTACGGTTATGTATATATATATTACACGTATTATGTAAAAGAATAAAAAAAAACTAAATACGTTTTATACGTATATAATACTTAAGATTCGTATCTAACATAATTAAATGTCACGAACAATATCATATAATATCGGTATAGCTTGTATACACTGATATCTATACATGTTGAGAACCCGCTATATTATTTATGTATACGTTCATATTTTGATCTATACTTTTGATCTAACTCGATTCAAATCTAGATAAATACGGAATAAATAATACATCTTTCATTCATATTGTACACTATACGATGTTGCAGGTTACGTGTTATATGTACCTATATTACGAGATGCAGTCATATGGATTTATGATTGGAGGGTAATAAATTCGATGCAAATTCGGATTCACAATTTTTGGACGACTTGATAATATTAACCACACGATTATTATACTCGTCGAAAAGCACATCTTCACGCATATTTCAATCAGTTTGTATAAAAATTAAACTTTTTATAATATCATTCTGTGTTGGACAATTAATTAGTTAGGTCTAACGAAATATTTTTAATTCTTCAAAAGAACTTCCCACTTTTCTATATTCAATAAAAACGTGTCGTACAACTGGTTAGTTTTTTCTATAAATTCTTTTTTTTTGTGTATATATTTTTTGTCTTTAATTTTAATAGTAGTGAGTTTACACTGAAGACAAAAAAACTTGTGTTTTTATATTTTTTATTTTTCCACATAGTATTTTTTATTCTTCTGATACTTGACATGCAAATATGTTTTCTATTCTATTCTAATATAGTGTCGTAAACGGTTTTTAATTGACTTTGTTTAAAAAAAAATCATATAATTGAAACGTGATTGCTAAGAATAAGTTTAAATGATTTGATATTTATTCTGAAAGTCAAAGTACGATTTTAAAGCTGAATAAATTTCAATAATTCTGGAAACTGTTGGTTGTATATTTATTTATTGATAATTTGATAATATGGAAACAATGGGATTAAAACGGGACCATTTTCTAAAAACGGAATGAAAAGCGTCCCGTTAGACATTTGTTGGGACACAGGGACCTGATGACCAAAAAAAGGACGATCCCTTATTACTCCCATATTATTGCGCATACACCGAACGTCGCGGATACGTCGGATCTATAGCGGACCCCCGTGTAAATGTAAACGAGTGATAATATATATTAAATAATATTATAATATATTTACTGTGTTTTCGCATCGGACTATCTGCGGTGCGTTGTTATAACGTTACATTGTGTCGTGTGCCGCAGAACGAAGATTTTAAACTCGGAAGAATCCCGATTCCGGATGAGAAAACTTCTACGTGGCCACTACCTCGAGATTGGTCACATAATATATTATATATTATACGGTGAGAAAATTTCTTTTTTAAGACTTTAATCGATTCTAACGATTTCATTGGACGCCGCGACATCAGCCTTATACTACATATAATACGTGTACATTTAACAGAATATATTGTTGGATATAATAACTTCTGCGTAGGTACCTGTGTAAAATAATAATATAGTATAATTGCAATTATTAAACAGTAATAGTGGTAATAAAAGAAACGAGATAATTCGCAATTATTATTATTATTATACCTTACGTCCAAGCTATGTGGTGATTTTTTTTTCATTACGGAATAAATTACAAACGTTTTAGACGAATGAGAAACTATTATCAACATTATGTCGCCATTGCCGCCCTCTATTGTGATAGATAATAATGTAAACAATAATGCTGTGTACATAATGCGTATTATATTGTTATGTAGGTGCGTAGACATTATTTTCGAAGTCAGCGTCGGCGCGGCGGCGGTTAAACAGCATCTCAGCCGTGATAAGTAATGACGTTGTCGATTTCGGCGTTGTTTGCCGGCGAAATCTTTGGAATCCGTCAAATTTTATTGCGTTAACGGTACACTATAATATAACATTATATAGGTACAGGTATAGATATGTTATTATTATTATTATTATACTGCTACTGAAAATTAGAGATTACGACGTGCTACTACGTGACTTAAACGAATGCTTTTTGCTTGTAGAAATTACGAATGTATTAAATTATTTTACGTTTTACACCTCTGACTCATCGACGACTGCAGCAGCAGCAGCAGCAGCAGTGGCGCGGGCGGCGCTATATCAATGTGCGATTGATAATCCAATTTGCTTTCTCAACATTTTTTTGTTCACTTCGAATGCAACAATTATTTAAGATTATTTCAAAAAAAAAAACTAATTTCCGGTCTGCAGCAACTACCTATATACACGTGCAAGATCCAATCGCCGTTACAGGCGATACAGTTATTATTAGACGCTATCGATCGCTTGGTCGGAGGTAATAATTTGAGTTATTGTTATGTTTAAAGAGATATTGTACGCGTACGAATATCACGTTTAATGTAATAATATTGATATTGCGTATCATTTTATGCGCGGTGAGTGTGCAGTGTCTCGACGAATTATTCCTACGCGCCCCAGATTTATGCTTAGGACTTTGGAGAGTTAATTAATGTGTGTCTATGCATAAAACGATACACGGTAAAACGCGATTTGCATTTAAAGTAGTTTGAACCACGAAAAGGCCGTGTATATTGATTATGATAATATGCACATAATACGCGAGTATAACGGGTGGGAAACGGGTGCGGAGCGGACAATAATGATATAAATTAATAATAAGGTACAATTCCCCCCCCCACCCGTCACAATAATAAAATGTATCGACAAAATACGCCGTCAACGTATTGTAATAATTGAGACGTGTCTCCGGGCTCGTTACGTCGCGTCAAGACAATGTGTTACTTAATAAAATGTACGTACGTATAATATTATACACCTTTACAATGTACACGTTAGATAAAATATGCGCGCACGGCTAGTCATCGTACATTTATTACAACCGTGTTTTCAATTCGAAGTCGTCGCCGACTAATAAACTATAATGTGTATAATGTAATACATGTACGTTTTATCGTCGTACAACAGTTGAACGCGACAATTTAATTGGTCGTCGTCATATATAAATAATAAAACCACTATTGAAGGTCGTAAAGAGGGATGAAAAAAAAAAAGGACATCTTAACCGAATACGTTTATAACATTATATTACGTTATACGCGTACTACTGATAATAATAATAATAATAATAATAATAACAACAGCATAATGCGCGTATAATAAGCGCGTATTAGGTACACGTCAGAATGTAGTGTAATTATTTTTCGTGGATATCGATAACTCAGACGGAAATGTCTCGGGGGGGAACGTATACTGCAGGTATTATACATATCATATACATGGGCACTCCCGAGCCTGTACGTAATAATTTCGTGTGTTACGGGAAAACGTATAGGAAAAAAATCCGTGAAAAATAACGATGATCACACGTGCTCCTCACCCCGCGGAGACGTATATGCGCCGGACCGGGATATTATAATGCGAGTATTTAGGTGATAAATTATAATATTGTATTATATGATCACATTAACGTATCGAAACTTGCTAAAAAAAACCCCGAAAAACGGTACGTCACTGCGCCAGTATGCGTGTATGTGAGCATGTGTGTACGTGCGTGCGTGTGTGTGTGTGTGTGTGTGTGTGAGAGAGAGAGTATGTTTTATATACGTATAAAAAACTACACGTAGTACATCATATTGAGACATCACGGTCGTTATATCGATGACTGTTATTACGGCGGCCGTACGTATAATACGAGTATATGTGCCTATAGACGTGCTTCGGGTGTATAATATATATATAACAATATTTTTATTTTTTTTTTATTAAATTCAAGTCCGCGGCAGCTATGGCCATTGGACTGATATAGATTACATATTTACATAATTACATTATATGATTTTTTATAACAACATTATACTGCCAACGTTTTGATTGATTTCCGAGCAGCCGTCCGTACTGTATGATCGTACGCGATTCGGTCGTTAATTTGTGTGTATACGATTATGCGTTTAGTTAATTTATCATTGCGAACATAATAATATACATATCGCAGTATGCCCAAGCGGTCCGGGCGAATCATTAAATCATACGCGCCGGTCGTCCTAGGCCGTCTGTCTTGTCGTGTATCGATTATAATGCACATATAGGTAGTGCACTACTCGAATGCGCTATAGTGGATCGGTAAGTTTAACACTTAATCTACGCTAGTAATGTATGCCATCTTAATTATTATTGGCCAGGTTCGATTCGGTATTCATTTTATGCACGTACACTGTGGATATTTGCGTATTTGTACATCTGCAATTTCATCTTAAACATCGGACTGCATTAGGGTGAACGTCAATCATATACGAGGTCAATCATACTACGAAGCACGAATATAAACGAATTCAACCATTTATCGCGGCATAATACGCAACTTACTTTGTACAAGGTTTTTGTTTTTAATTTTTTCTTTGCCCAAGTCGAAGGAGAAACATTATTGTCTCCATCAACATTATTTCATAGTACATTATAACGCTCGTGTACGTAGATAATTATTTGGACTTAACCGCGGGCGCTGTCACAAGCGTTATGTCTTATAATTGCATTTTTCCGGAACTTCAGTTTTCTACGATTTTTTTAAAGTTGTGTACGCCGTCGACATGAACTCGCGGTCACGCAATAACCGTTCAATGTCATCTAGAATTTGGTCCAACAAACACGTTATCAGACGAACATCTTCGTGTATATAATCTAAGTTATCAAATATATATCAACTATTGGAGGTCATATTTATCTGAGAAGAAAATAAAACTTGAATATTGGCGATTATAGTAAACGTGATCGTGAGCACCTAATCCTGGTTCTATAAACATAATGTATAGGTACATCTGTGCCGCGTGAACACGTATGTCGGGTACATAGCTTATATTTTTCTGACGTTTTGTACGTCCTAAAACATTATATTCTTTCACACTCGATGCCTTTGTATGTTATACGCGTTGCTAAACGTTCTCCTGTAGCTCCGAGAATCCGACCGCGCGCAGTTGCTTCATGACGTATGTGTATACTATCGCAGGGATGGGCAACCGGTGCCGCGGACCATTTTACTTTTAAAAATAAAACAACTTGTATTTAGTATTAATTTTATGTACTAACTTCGCTTGTAGAATGTTCACATTCATTTTTATTTGCAGCTTTCGAACTCATTTATACTTTCATTACTATACATTTCTAAATATAATACCCATACAGCTATTATATATTACTCATTACAGTGTAGTCACTATATCAGTGGCGTATCTAGGGGGCGAGCTTCAGCCCACCTCCCGAAATTTCAGGAAATCTTAAATAGTTTTCTAAATAATCTCGAATAATATAAAATAAAATACTACATGTGATATAAATGCACAGCTTATGGCTTGAACATTTAAAGTAAAGTATTTTTTGTTTTTAATCAAAAATGTAACTATAGATGTTTTTTAATGCGATAATCGTGATGTACGTAAATGATCAACCTCCTAGCCACCAAAAAAAAATTCCTGGATACGCTACTGCACTACATATCATCCATCGTATCCATCGTGTCGTGTACGCGTTCTGAGGTCGGTCGCATGTAGTTTCAGTTTTTGATTTTCAGCACGCTCAAGACCGGCCTACAGTTGTACGTCTACAGACCGGCCCACCGATAGCTTAAAGTTGCCTGGCATCCCTGACGACACGTGTAGTAAAACACTGCAGAGCCACGTTCGTTCGCGCCGAAGGACGCATGTATATAAGGGTCGCGTAATCATCATTACAACGCGTACGAGGTGACTGAACGTAATAATACACGAGTGCACCTCTGCGCACTACCGACACACGTCTATCGTAGTATAATATAATATGTATAAGTGTACACACGACGCGCGTGTGATGCTGCACCACGTCTGTTATTATAAGACCATCAACTCTCCTAATAGGCGTAATGGCTTTACACGTGTACACGGACGTGTGCAGACAGGCGGCGTAAAATATTTTTTATTTTTGTTTTTCTTTTAAATTAATATTAACAATTTTCCCCACGACACCATCGTGTTACAACACAATTTAGTGTTCATTGATTGTCGTGCGAGGGATAAAACCGGTGTACCCGCAGTGCGCGTAAACATTAAAATATGTTATATGCCTACGACCTATATAGTTTATACCAGTGGTACCCACTACGCATGCGGCAATCTAACGAATTTACATTCTAAAACTCAAAATTAAACAGAGAAAATAAAATACGTATTTTTTCGTTTTGATGTTATATACACATTCGTGTGTAACGTTTTATGCGATAACTTTTATTCATCTCATCTTATTATTCTTGTTTATTTTATCGTTTTTACTTTTATTCCCACGTTGATTGCTTATTTCCACCACGCGGCGTAATGTTGCAGCTTAGTGTTGCACGAACAGTTCGTCCGTATTGTTCAGTAATAAATTATCAAGTTATAATTAATTAATATATAATATGAATATTTTTTAATTATTACCATTAAAAATTCACGCAAGTCATTTTCAAAGTTACTATTTGGCCCTTTCTAAAATCCTAGTGGGGACCGCTGGTCTATACGATACGTAAATCATCGACGATTTCTGTTTCCAAAACGGAAACTATGTGATAGTACAACATTGTATAGTAATTATAATATTATTATGTTTATGTCCTGGGCTGACACGCGTTTCTCGACGTTTTTTCTTTCGCGAGACGAAAATGTAATTTAGACTTTTCCAGAACATAATATGTGAATAGTTTTTTTAAATTATGATCGATTCGAGTATAAATAAGCGTTTATTGTGCAAACCAATACGCCAAATACGGTTAGTGATATGATAAACAAAATAATGTATTTACGATTTACGTATACATAATATGTATGATACACTGATCGAGCGGTTTGTCAGCACATAAAATCAAATTACGCATTTAATTAAATATAATATCTCATAATACATTAAATATCGTGAGAGTACATCTCGGTTTGATTGGGTATTCGATGTGATCAAATTCAAAGGAAGGGTTTCTATCGTTTTTACCAAATGGAGAGTATAATATAAAATCGATTTGAGTACCCTTATAGTTTCAATTTTATTTTTATTAGCTATTAACATGGAGTATAGACTATAGTGTACAGCTCAACAATAAAATATATAAATAAAATAACATAACAATGAAACATAAACACTTGTAGTTTAAAAGCATTTTTCGTTTTCGATCGATTTCAACATATTGCTGAAATTATTATAAACTTTTCCGGTGTTAGCGCCGCTAAGTCGATAAATACATCCTATATTAGTTATCGTTAACACTTTTTTATCGTCACTGGCACCTATATACGTGCAGTGAACAGCATATTATATTATATGTGTACACTGTACATCAATATTTTCAACTATTAAAAATAACACAACGGTTATTATTAATGCATTTTATTATTATGGAGATTTAGTTGTTTTAAAATACCCTATTAATTTTGAATGTGTGAACACAACTCGTGTTCAGACGCATGTGTACAATAGCCAATAGGTTATATATAGGCAAGTACTTACTTCGAATATTATACGTGTACTGGTTCAGAACAATCATTAATCAACGTAAGCTAAATATAGTCATTAGATTAATTGATTCGTGCACTTTCGACGTTAACAAAACATTCCAGTGCCTATACTATACACAAGGATGTAGTTATTGTACCGCTGCACTGATGGGTGCAACGGACTGAATTTCGTAACTACCGCGGACTGCACGCTGCAGTTCAAGAGTCCAGACGATGCAGTTCTATACACTAGATTGACCCAAGTGCAGCGGTTCAACAGTGTATCGATTGCGTGTAATAATATTGGACCACAGTTATTATTTTCCGTATAAGATAATAAATAATATAATTTAGCAATGTAACCTGAACAAACTGAAAGCAGAACGCTACGTACTCCTGTACTAATTTTCCCCTCGATTTCAGCTACCGAATTTTCGTTGAAAAAGCGAATACTTGATGCAGTGGATTGACGTCGATGTGATCATTTCACCAATAGCCATAGTAGAGCGAATATAGAAAGCACGCCGGGGGTACAACATAATATTATAATAAGCATAGTTTGTGTACAAGGAAAACGCTAAGGACTGTCGCACCATAAGTGTATGTGCCGATTTTTACAGTTACGTAGTAGGTATAGTATCTATAATGAGTAGGACATTAGATGACTTGTAGCATATATTTTGTACAATATATTTGTTTCACATAACCACGTAGATGACAGAGTACAAAGCTCATCGAATAATTCTATTTCGCATTTAAATGCATATAACTTGGGGTTTTTTGTCGTTTAGGTTTTTAAAAGCATATAACCTCTTTTTTATACTTTTTGATGTACATTGCAATACTTTGTAACACCTGAGGTAAGTATTGTATTACTTAGTGTTTTTTTTTTTTCAAAATTTCATTTTATCTTATACAATATAACATCATAGAAAAATATAACAATCAACATTTTTATATTATTTTCGTTTTATTTAGATTTATTGTAAATGTTTGTAATTCTAACATAATATTAAAAAAAATAGTACCTACAGTCATTGCGGTGCCTACTATACATATGCGTTATATATTATAATACTATTGTTCACCGTTATTACGGACGAATGTTTTTCTAGGAAGCGGTAATTGTGGAGGTGGCCCATTAATTTTGTAGCGATCGACGAAAAATGCTATTCAAAGACTTACAAACAACGTAGAAGTATGTACGCCTAATGATTAACTTTACGAGTTTTGAGCGTCTCAGTTATTTAGATTTTTTTTTTAAACGCTACAAGTCGTCCGCTCTCCTTTACCAATGAGGAGTGTGCATTATCGTCGGTCACCGCGAACGAGCAACACGCACGTCGACCAACGCAACAGCTTTCTCGCGTTCGCCCGCTTACACCTGTATCATCGAAAAATCGTATTTTTTTAAACAAAAAATAATTATTATTTACGTCCTCGATCATAATGATACGTTCGGCGTCCGTCGCTCGCGAATATAGTTTTTTTTTTTGTTGCTTACGCGTATAAAACCGCCCGTTACGTGAGTACAAAAAACAACGGTTTTCGCAAAACGTGCAACGCACCTACGTGTACCTACGCACCCGGTACCGGTGCATTAAAGTTTCAGCCAACACGTGTGTGTCCGCGTCAAACGTACACGTTGTTATTAAAAAACAATACATCAAGTACAAACGCTTTTAGCGTTTCCGCAGTGCACAACGTGTAGTATACATCGTGATACTCGCGCGATATAGAGTTGAGCTGAGTTAACTATAGAGTTCGAGTTCGCTAATTCGACACTAATAATTCTCGCCAACCGTTCCTTAAGGGTGCTAATAAATTATTCCCGGAAGAAAGCGACCCTTCGACTTGTGAAATTTTGTGCACGTTGAAAAAAAAAAACCCCCAACGCAAACAGCGCCGCTGTTTTTATTTATTTATTTATTTTTATTCCCCATCAAATATGCGGTATCCGTACGCGGTGTGTATCAGTGTTTCCGTAGATTTTTAACGGGTTCCACGTACGCTTATATACCTCATGTATACATAATAATATTACAGTATGTATACGTGCCGGCGGCGGCGGCGGCGGCGGTTTTTAGACAGCTGCTATGGAGATACTTGTGTTGCGGTGAATAGTGCGCGCTGGGGTCATTAAATACACATTTAAGGCGATCTAATAATTAACAGCTTGTCCGACACTAAGACGGTTTTATTTATGTCTCTATTAAGGCGGTCGTAAATATTATAACAAGTAACCGCAGAGGATATTTAATATATATATTTTACCGGTCCTTAATATTTTGTTTTTTTTTTATTTATTTATTTTTTTTTGTTTTTGCCGCCATCGCTTTTCGCCCGAAATATAATAATAATAATAATAATAATAATAATACGATCATCATTATATTATATTTATACGCGCGCGCCGCATGCAACGACCGTATTAAAAATAAAGACCAGTCAAATATAAAATTCCTCGGAAACGGTGTTCAAAGACTTCAAGGTATATAATAATATAACACTGTTTTTGTAGATCGTGAACTCATCGTGTTTACTCTGTTGTATAACACATAATATTATATCGTTAAATACGCACTGGAAGCCGCGAACGTTTCGGTCGAGTTTAATCTCAGGAAAAACGTTTACAATCACGTACACGCGGGGTCAAGTGGTCGGAATTGGTAAGCATAAATGTTAACGAAAAAACAAAAAGTACGTCAATAATGTATAATAAATCTGCTGCAGAAACGCGTCTGCGTATTTTTATTCGAAAAACTATACGCGCCGAACCGCGAGATAAACCAACAATTACGATAACAATACGATATTAATAATAATAATAATAAAAATTATATATATTTATTGTTATAAAAATCAATAAATAAATAACACCCCAAGGGGTATGAGTACAGTAATATTTATAAGAATTATGAACTAACAATTATTAAAAGAAACATGTACCATTAATTATTTGAATTATAAATACAAGTCTTCAACGTGGTGCATGAATCAAAAGAGAAATCGAAATTTTTTATTTGATTGCATAACGTTGGTAGGCGACACATCGGACTATTAGAGAAATAATTAGTTTTTGACTGTGATATAGCAAAAGGAGGATTTTGTCTTGAATTGAAGGTGGGTACTTTGAGACTAATTTTTTGTAATATCTCAGGACAGTCGATTTCTCCATTAAAGATTTTATAAACAAAAGTGGCATCAAAAAGTAAAAACTAACCGTCGGGTCTTTAGTGATTTTAAACCTGCAATTTTAGCAATCTCATCCGTATTTAGGTTAAATATCATTGTTTTATATGCAAAAAAACGGTGGAAATTTCTCTGGACTTTTTCTAATTTATCGATAAATTGTAATTGATTAGGATTCCATAATTAAAATGTATTATAATTAATGTTGTGTTATTGAGTATTGAGAGAGTATAGCGTTCAATATAAATTCGACGGTAGGTTTCTTATGATATTTTACGAATCATAGCTACCAGAGTAAGAGATGCAATATGTTGCGGTTTGACTTAACGTACTTCAGCAAAATTCCAGATTGTTTAACGTCCAAAGTTAGTAGAAATCAGTAATCACAATCATTAAATCGTAAAAAAATATCACATTGAGGGGAATCCAAGGTAGAATGAAAAATGTCAACTTCGGAATCAACTGTACAGTGTTCTACTTAAATGTGAAGCTTCCAACTCTCAAAAAAATTAAAGCGTGACAACATAAACAGAATTTCATTTCAGTAATAAACTAAATTTTACTTTAAAAACAACGTAAACTATTTATTTTAATCTATTCAAGTTGAAAAAAAAATGGACAAGAAACGACAACATTTTAATAGCCAAGTAGCGAAAAAATGTACGGGTTATGATTGTCATTACGAATGATTACATTATCAGGCGAAACATTATTATTTCCGGCCACACGAAACGATAAGCTCAACTTTGTGTACGGAAAAAATGATATAACCCCGCTTCCTCGCGTTTCATCCAGGATCACGCACTAATAATATAATACTGACCGACCGCGGTCCGAGCTCGAAATGTTTATCAAAAAGTATAAGCACTATTTCAAATGGAAGTGCAACTTAATGCAACCGGCACCTGTTCTTGTCTATGCACAGTTTACGAGGACGCTTATAGTATTGTGTTACTCTGTAGGTGTACAGGTGCATGTCCTTACCGACACAAGAAGTTGCTATAAGCGCTCAAGTTCAACCGTGTTGAACCGAAGGTTGCGTAGCATGATGACTTTGGTACTTATAATAATATAATATTAGTTTTTATACTTTTAATATATAATATAGATACAGCATATTAATCACAATTGAAACCATCCGAGAAAAGCATATACTCATAAATATATACAATATTATATATTCATATATATATATATAAATGTATTTATACATAAACACGCGAAAAACTTATCTAAAATACTGTAATTATAAATTCTAAGATACGAGTGTATACTAAATCTTCATATATTCAAAAATATATATGTATAAGTATTTGAGACGTTGTGTATAAAAAGTTTATTTTAAAACATAATTATATTCCACAGATAATTGAGTGAATTTTAAAATGTTAAGTATAAGACATTTTTCCTGATATTTTCTAACCTATTATACGTGTAGTTATAATAATAATATAGTGTATATAAATAATATAATAGTATACGACTGTTACATTACAACGACTTGTTTATATTATAGATTTCGAACGGAGAGCGTGAGGAATCTACCAATTCTTTATAATAATATTAGTGAAGTTCAAGTCGTATGTCGTTCAACTGCAGCGCTACTGCCGGGTGCAAAAATGTTTTCCAGTTTAATAAAATAAAACCAATTTTAGGTGTATAATTTAAAAAAATTAAGTCCCGTCGAAGCTTACGACCGGTGTTATTGTGATTTGGTCATTGATCAGATAAAAGGAGAAAATTGTAATTTTAAATAACCTTATGGCTTTTAAAATTGATTATAGAATAATTATATTTGAATTAATTGATATTTATAGTGAAGTGTTTATTCTTGTGTTAATCAATACCGACTATTTATCCAAAAAAAATATCGTTATAATAATCATCTCTGTGACTAGATCCTACTATATCCTACCTGTATTCCAATACTTTAAAAATAAACATAGAAAACCTGTTGAAAACCGAGTATCTAGATTCTAGAACAATGATCAAAGAAATATTACAAAATACACATTATACTAGTAAAAGTTTTTAAATTTTAATGTTTCGTAATCTAGTCAACGAATATTAATAACAAATTATAAATTTTATGTTTGAAACGTTTGCCACGGATTTTGCGACAGGGCCGAATTAAGGATGTCAAAAGGCTATAGTAAGTTTATAATATGAAAGTCTTATGTTTTCACTGCTAAAGACATAAATATGAGTTATCCTGGACTAATTCTGATTTAAAATTCAAAATAAATTAATGGGGTCATCTATATAATATATATACTAAAAATAAACAAAAATAACATATAGTTATAACTTATAAGTTATAAGTGATTTGAAAACAACCATATGTACATTAATTGAGACTCGATAAATAGAATATTATTCTGTGTATCTTCTATTTTGTAATTTCATGTTCAACAGAGAAGAAAGTATTTCAAATATTTTAACCGCTACTGCGGGCAAATTATTCAAAAAATGTTTTGCTTTCATATTGAGTGACATCTAAAAAGAACTGTGTACTCACAGTTTTTTTTCACGGAAAACGTCGGGTTAGGTTTCACGTTGTAAGTTTAAATAACGCCAAACACAACCAGTTATAAATTTCTTATGATTTATCCATTAATATATATTATCTTTGCGTATTTCATATTCCGAGCAGAACGAGCGAACTTCGGGTCTTATAATGATATACTTTTTCTTCAGTAAATACTTTTTAGGGTGGTAAACGTGTTTGAAAAGTTTCATGCGTATACCTATTATACATGGCACGTAAAATTAATCGAAAATTAATTCCGTTTAATGAATCAAATTAGTGAGGGATTTCGAAAACGTTTTGAATGAACCGTTTCGGTACATAATAATAATATAATTTATTAAAGCACGAGCAAAATTCTGCACACGTATAATAATTATAATAATAATAATAATATGTAAAAACACAATGCGAAAAAAAAAGAAATAGAAAAAGGTTGACGTGTTCTTTTAAAATGGATTAGGTATCACATAGTGTAATAAAACTCCGAGGCGATTATGGAAAACGGTTTTATGAAAAATTTAGTTAATTAATATAGTATATATAATGCAGTTTTGTAAGTGAACGTGGAAAAATCATTTTCTTCTTTTTATCAGTGAAATAAAAAAATGTAAACTGTACAAATACGACGATGAAATACGTATGCGTAGAAACTTGAGGAGAAGCCACTCCTCGGTGGCAAGTACTCTTGTACTTAAAAATTCGACAAGAAAAACAAACGATTATACAAAACCAATGTAAAGGTTTTCGATATCTTTTCGCCAACGAAACATAGGTACACGCTTATAATGAAATCCGGTACGCACGAACGCTATTCAATCGAACTAAAGTCTTAAGTCTCAACATAGATGTAAAATAAATTACTTGTAGCCCATGGCCCTCAGTTGCCGAGGCAGTTTTTTCTTTTTTTTTCCATAATATAAAATAATGATTTCATCGCACTGACCGTGTGATAACCGAACCGTACCGAAATCAAATACAAATATTATAATGTATGACGTACCTACTACCCCTATTGTAAATACGCCACGTGACTTGCGTTTTAGTTTGAAATTAAAATACAAACACGTTGTTGTACAATTGAACGATTGTTCAATTATAGTATTACTAGAGAGAGACGTTTCGAAAACAGCGGTTTTATCGAATATTCAATTAGCATTGGAACAATGGATGCCGATGGTTCGGATGTGAATCGTTAGCCATGAAGGGGCTAGGATATGGTAAGTCTAAAAACCGAGCCTGCGCACAGTACAACGCGTATAATATACGACGGTGTGTCCGCGCGCCGAACGCGTTTATTTATCGCATTATCTGCAGGCTCATTGAATTCAACTCGTTTTGGCAAAACCGGCGACAACGTAATTTTCCAATCGTTTCCCCTCGCCCCAAACGCGATCAACAGTTCACGCGTATTGTTGTTGTGTGCCCGCCATGTACACGGGGGTATATACGTATTACGCAATTCAAACGAAAATCGTTATTATACCCAATAATTGGATTCGGGGACATTTCCATTTAGAAGTGTAACAATAATAATAATAATAATAATAATAATAGTAATAACAATAATAATCAGGTCTCCGAGGATTATTATTACAGGCATCGCCGGTTTCCATTACGGCATGTAAATCCTGGGCCGCAAACGGAACACCGTGATTTGTGCGCAATATATACGTATATATACTATTGTCCCGTCGCCGCCGCGCCGGGGGAACGATATCCACCCGATAATGGCTGCAGAGTTATTTATTCAAATCCAACCCTCTGCGCTACTGCTATACGTACACGTATATATGGATATACTGATGCTGCTCGATTCGTGATATACTTATCTGTGTATACGCATAATAATGAACGCGTGATTATTTTCGAAACACTACCGCAGCCAGTAAAATTTTCAAATAGCGCGATCACTCGAGACCGACTAATTCTTACGTTACAGATACAGGAGTTTACACTGTATGAATAACACTGAGAAAAAAGAAGAGTT
Source organism: Periphyllus acericola (assembly GCA_949715065.1). Classification (NCBI taxonomy): domain Eukaryota; kingdom Metazoa; phylum Arthropoda; class Insecta; order Hemiptera; family Aphididae; genus Periphyllus; species Periphyllus acericola. The sequence continues at coordinate 1,441,931 of OX454272.1, read as the reverse complement.
AAAAAAAAATTCCAAATTGAATGTACCCACGCGTGTAATGGTACGTATATTATTATAATATTTTATTATATTATTATATTATTTGTTTATTATATGTGGTGTTAAGTTTCATACAGTATATATTACTACAAATACATTTCTATTGAAATACGCGTATTATTGTTTATTTTATTGCACGTTGTAAACAATCACAGTGACATTTGTTTGTTCTCAACGATTGCAGCAGATTCTCCAGTTTTGTGTGCCCAGTTATAAGTTCTAATGATTTTGCATTTTAAACAGCGATTGACAATTTTAGTGGTTCCCCCGAGCGCGAGATTTCCGTTTTAAAATTTTGAATTTCTTTCTTGCGGAGGGTTCGTCATAAGGAGTTCTTACTGCATCAATTACAAAAATATATTTGGTAGCAATATATACGTAATCGACAATTTGTATTTGTCAGCGTACAGAGAGTTTTTTTTTTCGTTTCCGGTTAATGGAAATTCCGCTTAGGAGAAGTCATTTTAATGTTATGTATTTGAAACAGGACTGTGTGGTACATACATAATATGTGCAGGGTAGCGATGAAAACCGATCGATCAGTTGCCGCATCCTTGCACAGTTGCACGCGTTCAACAGTAATTTCTTTAATTAGCGAAATTATGACTAAAACACATCTTATAATCAATTTCATGAAAAGTTAATTAAACGCGAAACCAACCGAGACACATAATAATTAATAAAAATATGTAATATTATATTTTATTGCGTATTGGTCTCGAGATCAGAAGGTCCATGTCCACCTTCGAATATTCGTTAGTCATTTAACACCGCGCACTTACGTAGAAAAGCCTTATCAATAAGACGTATAGGGATTGGTTACAGTTGCCGGTTTTAACTTCATCAGTATTTGAATCACAGAGGGGAAATAAAGAGATGCAAATATAACAGCAAATTTTGCAGATTATTCAAAATTAATAGAAAAAAAAACAACAATTTTCCTCTTTTGAAAGTACTGTTCCCCGCCGTCATGGTACTTAGAAATTATGGGATTAACGGCACAATTTACTTTTTTCTGTCATATTTAGACCATTGATTTCAAGCAGCCAAGAATATTTGTAAATGTATTAAACATCATTCAACTTCTTATCATCGATCTTAAAATTCATCATACGAGTACTCGTATTAATATATGAAATAATTATAATTAATAAAGTCAGAAGGAGATGCGTAGTCATTACCTAACATAAATACTGTTTTAAGCCAATCAGGCAAATCTAAATATTTTACAACAATAGATTTAACCGAGGATTATCATGGAATAAAAATAAATCTCGTTGATATGCATAAAAAGTGTTCATACGACCCCTGAGGATCACTTCGAAGATTAGGCTTTGGTTTAACCACATTTTGCGGGATGATGGTAAAGATACAAATAGCCTTAGAGGAAACTCGATGTTATACTCGTAAGTGTTCACTCGTCCAATATAACCGAACACGAAAATAAGTTAAGGGAAATTTTCGATAGACTTGGAGAACATTACTTAAAATCACAACCTAATACATTTATAAATGTAAATTTCTGTGAAAAGAAGTGATTTATTCAGGACACGTCATCACGGAGGACAGCATAAATTCTTGAGATCCTGAGAAAACCAATTGTGTAAAGAACTTCCCGAGACCATAGAGCTTAACAACAGTCGAATGTTTCAATGGATTATTAACTATAACAGGCGATTTATTCCTAGATTTGCGCAAATAGCAAAACCCATTTCATAACTGTTAAAAAATATAATTAGTTTTTTTTGGAAAGACTAGTGTGAGTTGGCGTTTAATACAATAAAAGGGGAATCATCGGAGGAACCCATTCTACAGTATGCAGATTTTGAGAAATCATTTTATTTGACTACAGGTGCATTTCAATTTACAATAGGTTCCGTATTATCACGGCGTACTTTGGGAAAATAGTTACCAATTGCAAACGGGTTTCGTACAATCTCGAAAGCGGAAATAGATTATACCGCTATAGAAAAAAAAACTCTCAGCTGCAGTGCGGAGTATTCAAGACTCTTATCACTGCACCAAGGGGCAGCATTATAGTGGTGTAGGTCTGCATTTGTAATATATGTACCGCGGTTGGTGACATCGAAACAATCTCGTTGATTTTTCATCGGAGCTTCATAATAATAATAATTATCAACTGTTCTCCTCGTATCAATTAGCAGCAGGAATCATCAAGCAGTGAGCGAACAAGTACTATGAAAATAATGTGTATACAAAGAGAAAGGCCGAAAATGCCAACGAGTACGATACATATATAGTCACTTTTGGTGTATTATAATAATCAATAGAAACCAGAAAGATAAGTCATAATGCGCACACGTTCGCGCGGCAGTGCACGGCGGCGAACACGTATTATACCGAGGTACCATTACTAACAATCATAATAGTAATAACACAATAATCGACTTGTTAATAAAACGAACTCGTACGTGTGTGCGTATGATTATACGGGCTTTTGTTCTCTGTTGTTTTCATCCTTTTTGTTTGTAATTAAAATTTGACAGATGACCGATAACCCAGTGATCTTATTCCCCCCTTCGCATAATGCATTATGACGATACAATTACAATATTACCGTCGTAGCGCTACGATAATAATAATAATTCTTCACAAACATAATAATATAACATCACCGTACACGCGTACGTATTATCCTATATACGCCCCGTGGAATATTATCGATAGCGTGATTTATCATACGGATATAACCGTAAAAAAAAATTTTATGATAAAACTAAAAAACCGATCAAAATCCTATCGGTTTTTATCGCGATAATATTTGTATACTTTTTACATCACGTGCGATTCAACGTTATGATGAAGGTATAAAATAGTAGGATTCAAGAAAAAAATAATATGTTTTTATGCTCACTTCTCACCGCGCACAAAAAAAAAAAAACTAAAAAAAGAAGAACGACAAAACAGGAATTTAATTGGTCCGTCTTAACCTCTGGGGATAATATCGAACGCTGCAGCGTGCACATACATTAGTTATAAAATAATATATACTAAACAAACATGGATATCATCGCAATTATGATGTTTATTAGTTATTGTTTACGAATCATAAAGTCTCGTGAATATTGGTATCACATATAAACTATATAATATAACAAAACGAGCATCATCCTAGTATACAGGTATATTTTTGATTCGTAATTTTCCAGTAAATCTTCATAAAAATCACGAGTCAACATTTCGGGTGTCCACAGTGCACATCAACTATATACAATGATACCTTTAGAGAACGCCTACACCAGCACGCGTTGCCTCTGTCTTACAAGTCCATGTGCACAACATAGTAAGTCTGTGTTAAAGCAGGACCAATTCTGTGCTGCTAACTTTGATATCAGAGTAAGCCGACATATTCTCGAACTCAAAAAGAATAAAATTTTCTGTGCCTCCCCGGAGGTTCGCTACAATATTTATAAACGAGTTATGGTTATGTAAAATATTACGATTTTAAAAAGCTTCTAACTCGCATTTTGCGAGACAGATACAACGCATGCGCGGGCGTTGTCTCACACGGCGTCCTCTCAAGTCATATTTTAAAACTATTTAATTGTTAACACTATACGTTACACCGGTTTCGGAACAGATTACCGTGTTGCATATTCTTTACGCGTGTAGATTTAATACCAATTTTAGGTTTCAACGCGATAAATTACGATCGATTGTTAAACATTTGTAGACGATAGGTAAACGGAATTTCCAAATATTTAATATACTTGTTACGCCGACGAGCTCCTACGATTTGCTCAAGCGGTTAGCTCCGAACTATTAGTAGTATGGTTGTGTGTGATAAGGGAACAACCAAGAGAATACTTGCTGAAGAAATGTTTTGCAGAAATGCTTGTTGAGAATACTAGCTTGAATAAGCTCGTCCGTCGGTCGAATAACGGGCAATATCGATAAATGATAGCGTTTATTTTTACGCTGCTTGAGCGACCGACCGTATGCGCGTACGCAAATTTATTTTTTTATTGTAATTTAATTTTAAAATAATTATAAAAATTATAAAATTATAAAAGCTATGAACATCGATACCGAGCGCGTTATTTCTGAGGTGCGTCTTCGTCCGCCATTGTAGGATCTCTTTTGTGGGTTATACATAGACCGTGATGCTAAAATAAAAGCTTGGCTTGAAGTTTGTCAAGCAATCGTACAAAATTACGACACATAACACCCACATATCATAGAATTTAATATGTATGGATTCATTATATTAACAATTAACTTATTACAAAATATTTTTTTCGTACACGTCATGACCGACCGAGTTTTCCGTCAGCTAAGCTCGAGGACGACCGACAATCAGCGCTCACGGTCAGCGCGTACCGCCGGTCGAGCACTGATTCCAGCCTTTAAGAAGGAAACTCTATGCATAATAAGTAACGCGTGGTGCGCTTTATTCCTTTTAACAAAATGAGCAATATATAATAATATACGTATCAACAACAGGAATAATAATGATGGTGACAATTGCGGAACACTGCGTTGCATAGCAATAATAATGATAAGCAGGGCTCGTGAGTTCATGCATTTGCATATCAATCTTGCTAAATCGTATTTAATGCTAGGTGACATAGAAATCCAATTCAAGGTACTGTGGTTAAGTATGTGAAATTTTATGTTTCATATTTTTACATATTTAGAGGTTTTTTAACTATTTGGCATATTTATGCATTTTTCTATTTTACTGTGCATACTTTTATTGAAATTTGATCAAAATGCAATAATTTATATTTTTACACAGTATAAAATATATGGGAGTTTTCGCAACATCAAAGAGTACCCGAGTCCGGAACGACGTAAAAGACCGTGTGGTGACCGACACCGCATGGACACACGGACGTGTCAATAACATGGCAGTGCTAACGGTACAGGTACCCAGTGGCGTAGGAAGACTCGTTAGCGCCCCTGGCAAACCTAGAAAATTCGCCTTTTTAGCGATTAAAAAATTGACAAAAATACGGAATGGTATTTTTTAACATTTATTTTTTATGTATATAATTAGGTAATACAACATTATATAATTATCAGTTATTATTACAATGTAAATTTCAAACTTAAAACATTTTCTTTTCTTGCTTTAAGGCTAGAGAATTCATCGATAAATATAAGTACCAATTTTAAAGCACAAATTTGCGCCCCTGGCGTAGGCACAATTCGCCATACCCATGCTACGCCACTGCGCGTGTGTTCCACGCAGGGCCGTGGAGAGAAATTAAGGGCCCCAGGGACAAATTAATTCGGGCTCCTCATACTGTAATTTAACTCACTTCTAATACTCGCATCACACTGCGTCGTTACTCGTTCTTTTAAAATATGTAAAGGAAAAATAATATTGGTTAGAGGTATATCAGAAATTAAAAAGCAAAAATCATATTGTTATTAATACGGTAACACATGTGTCATGGGCTATGGTACAAATTAATTATTATACTATTAATGGCGTTATTAATAAGATATAAAGTAATTATTATTTATTTTATTATTTACATAGTTCCTTAAAAAATATAAAATTAAGTAAAATTATGAATTAAAGCTAAAAAAAATGTTTATATTAATATAATATTTCGGTAAAATAAGATCTAATTGCTTTGGCTGGGCCCCTATTTGAGTACTGGGCCCCAGGGCCCAAGCCCCGGCTGCCCCCCCTCTCGTCGGGCCTGGTTCCACGACCCGAACACGATGCGTTTTCCCAACGTATATTATACACTCCGCGGTCGCGACGGCCGAGACGATAACCGGCGGCGTGGTAACGGTCGCCGGCACACGCGGAAAAGTGGTAATCGGTAGCTTTGGCGAACGCCAAGGACGCTCTAGATTGTCGCTCGACCCGGCACCGTGACAGAATCCAAACGGCAATCACTTGTTTCCACAATACTCGATATTATAGTTATGCGTTCCGCGCCTAACAATCGATCGTCCACCAGTATAATAATATATAAGGCGTGCGCATGCAAAACTTTTTTAATATCGCAAAAATGTTTTTTAAATTATTTTCAGACTGCGGTTGTAAACGCAAACGAATAAAAATAAATCACTTTATCTAGTTTAATGTTTTAAAAACAAAATGTATACCTATATAGTATACATATACAGTCTAGTTAATTTTTCGTGCGTATTTACAACGTGAATATATATTTGTATAGAAGTTAGCGTTGTAACTAGTAAATGTTTCCATAGCATTCGGTTATTTAAATAAATTAAATTTAGAATGTCTTGGAAATATGTAGAGAATTTATTGCGATCATAATGCTAGTTTAGAATTGGTTATAGAACGAAATATTTTATAGTATCTAATAAAACGTGCACTAGGAAATAAAGGAAAAAATGAAATGCGTGTTTTAAAAAAAAAAAAAAAACAATCCTGTTTCAGTTTTACCAGTGAATCGCATACATTTTTAAAACCTATTATACCGAGATAGTGGTACCAAGTAGGGGTTTTATAAGTCTATAAACCACAAAAGTGGGTCAGGCTACGTTGAACCGAGCTGAAAAATAATAGAAAAAAAAAATATCTAATCAAATAACCCATTTATTGTTAAAAATTGGTTTATTGTAAATTTCCACGGAGCAGATAAAGTATATAGCGTACCAACAGTTGATACGCATTACGCACTATGTATACGTTTTCGTAGACGAATCTCATTGTTCGCGGTATGACGTACCTATCCCAAATAATATGTAATAACGTTCGTTCCTTAGGTGTATCGAATCGTTATTTCCCGTACAACATATTACATTGTCGTCGAATTCGGTTGAAATCAGAAGGAAGAGTAATTGTTGGGAAAAAATACACCTGCAAAACCCAATCATACCTTTGGTTTTACTCGGTATGTATTTATTTACCATCTACAGGAAATCGTAGTTTTTTTTCTCATAAATAATTTTTAAAATCAATAGTTCTAGATCTTTATAAAAGTGCGTACGGAGTCTGAATATTTGTATGATGTATACGTATATGATAATATCAAGGATTCTGGGTTAAAAATAAATTTGTAAAAATCGTTTTTAAATAAAAACATTTATAGCTCGAAAAACACTATTATCTACTTATAAATTGTCTTAATCGCAATCATCAAGGGTAATTTAAAGCAATCAGCAGTTCACCTGATTCATATTTAACAAATTTATCTGAAATTGTATTCTCATAGGATTAGAACGAAAACAAAAATCGAAAAATGTAACTGTATAATTTATGAGAATAACTGTAAAACTGTCATATTAGTCTAGGAATACAAAATCTAATACTCATACTTTATTTATAATTTTTTTTAAAACAATAAAATATTATTTTTATTGAACTTAAAAAAATTAAGACATCCAAATCTTCCGATCTTTTAGCACAATGTAAAATTACTTATAATCAGCCTCACGTATTCATATTTAAAACCATTAAACACAAAATATAAATTATTTTATTAAGTAAAAAATAAACATGCCTCGTAAACTCAAAATTATTTTTCAGGTTTTTTTTTCAGTTTTTCCTGCATACAAAAAAAAATAATGATCGAGGAGACCTAATAATAATAAGATTGTTATAGTCTTATAGATTTATTGGCTAAAAAAGTGTGTATTGGAAAAATCAAAAAAAATCCTTAATTCCATCCTGCAATCTTCTCTTCGTGAAGAAAAACGTACGGGCGGTGCACATTTATTATTTATCTCATATTTAAAAAATTGTAATTGTATCGAGTGTACACGATTTTTTACATCATAAATAGTACGGTAAAGTAAAATGTGTCCAAAAGTATACTTGAGTTACCCCGCGCATCCCGTTGAAATCATATTTTCGTCAGTCTTAACATAATTATACAACACGAATTTGATTACTATACATACGTTGTGTGCGTTAAGCTATATCATTTTTAAGGAATTTGAAATGCCTGTTTAGAGTAATGAATAATATTATAATTATACCGCGGGGCCACGTATGAGCGGTACAGTGAGTGGTGGGCAACAGTTCATTTCAGTGTTATCGTACCGTATGCGCTCGTACACAGGGAGGACGTGAATATCGGTTTTCGTGTTACTAAAAAACTATTAAAGAGTATAGTATAGGCCAGTGATGGGCAAAGTACGGCCCGCGGGCCAACTCCGGCCCGCGAAAGTATTTAATCCGGCCCGCCGAGGGTCCATTGACATGGATAGTATATGGCCTGTATAGTATAAAAAAATTCCCGAAATATTCTGAAAATAATCGAAGAAAATGGTTTTAAATATATAAATGGATTGGCGGGAATTGTGCGCGGTGTCGTACCCTCACAACGTGGTTTAGGTAGATAGTAGATACTATGATAATAGGTATATAACTTATATTTTTGTTCATACTAATATATTTTCCTGATCTCGGTTTGGTGCATACTTATCGTAGTTTTCGTATAATAATATGTATGATGTGCTTATGTGTATAAGTTTAACTATAGTTTTTAAATTAATTATTATTTAAGGTAAAAGGTAATTTGTAACATTTGTGTGTAATGCTTTAATGTTTTTATAATATTATGATTCAAAGCTTTAACACAAAATGCATTTTTTCTGTAATTCTGGCCCTCCTCTAGAATTTCTTAAACTTTGTGGCCCCCCATTAAAAAAGTTTGCCCACCACTGGTATAGGCTGTACGCACGGAGGCATCGGCACATGGACATGTCTACAACGCGAACGAGCTTAACGATCCGTTTTCGTGACAAGCGATCCGGCTGACGACGATGACGAGTGTGACATCCAACCCCGACGAGACGTTCCGGAAAAAAACTTCAACAAGGTCCCCTGCAGCGTCTTTTACGTTAGACTTGCGCACAGATTTTAATTGGTCGGACGAAAACGTTCTTCGTACTAGGTTCGACCACCGCATTAAGTAAATTTAAAACACGAATTATTACAAGATCAGATTTACATTTGTTATTTTGTACTTCTCGTTGAAGTGTCCCGATACTTTTAAGGTCTTGTCCGTTCGACACGTATGATAAGCTTACGGCCGCACATCTCTCCGTCGGTGCGTCGTTCAAAACACGGTTATAAGGCAATGTGCACGGTGTTTACGCGTATTGGGACAAATGATAATAAACCGTTTACAGGATATATTAAAAGGAGAGCGACCGTAATCAGGGGCGCAACCAGGATTTTCTTTGGGGGGGGGGTCTAATTTAAATAATTTTCAAATATAAATATTATTTATTTTACTAAAATGTACAGAAACTCGTGCATGATCCTTTACTGACTAACATTATACTAATTTTTTTACAGCTCATTTTGTTTTATAATTTTTTCATATCACAGTCTAAAGTAAACCTATAAAAATTATCAAAATCGTAGGTGCCAACCTTTTTTTTGTTTTGGGGGGGGGCTTAGCCCCCTCTCGGGTGCGCCCCTGACCGTGATGCATTTGTGCGCTGTACACTGTTGGTCTTTCCGCCCCGCACTGCTGCAACGGTGAGTGTTTACCGGCTACGATATTATTGTAATAGACGCGGCGCGTGCACGTTTATAATATACCTCTAATACACAAATAATGCACCGAGTGCGTGCGCGATGCGCGTATTGTATAATATACAGTACACGGGGCGCAGTCGGCGAAACGGAAATAAGGGTGAGAAACGGCCCCCGACCAATATATAATAATAACAACAATGATAATATCGTAATATCGTATTCGTATACGCACCGCACGTGTGATGTGATAAATAGTGCAAAAGAATTAGCGAGAGAGAGAGAGAGAGAGATAGAGTGAGAGTGAGGAACACATACGAACGAACGGGTGGGCGGGCGGCACGTGACTTCTCACGCGGTCGACGGGAATGAAATGAAAATAAAAAAAAAAAAAAAACGAAAATGGAAAAAAAACTACAACAAGAACGCGCGTACTGAATCGTCGGCGCCGCCCGCGAACGCGCGCGTATTACAATATTAATTACGCATAATAAGACACGCCCGCCCGACGACGACGGCGTATTGTTGCGCCGTACAAACATTTACACGGACGCGCGCGCGAGATCGATAAATCACGCGCGACCACTCCTCCCCTCTCCACCCCCACCCCCCCCCCCCCCACTCGCCGCCGATCCGCCCGCCCCGCATCCGCCGACGCGGCTCGCAAACGTATTATCATATTATTATTGTTATTGTTATTATTATTATTTTACGCGTGTCTCGATTACCATTTAGAATGTTTTTTTAATCGGACTCGGTTTCCCGCGCGCGCACTCCGTTTCGCTTTTTCTTCCGCAGCGGCCGCACCCCCGGGCGCAACGCGCCGCCGGTCTCGCAACGGTGACTTTTCATTTTTTCAACTTTTCCAACGGGTCGGCGGTAAACATTTTTATCGGCAAAATGTTTATACCAGCTATAGCCGCTATACATGTGTATATGAATAATACAACCCGGGCTTAAAGTGGGAGGGATGCGACAGGGACTCGGTCCTTCCCTCCCCCTATCTCACGGGGCTTAACAAACTTCCATTTTAGAACGTTTCTCCGAAAAGTTCACTGGTACGTTCCACTGTTCGGTCAAAACAATCTCCCACGTGAACAATAGTATTACCAACAAGTTATAAATTATTTTATTACAATATTATCAACTGCTATTGCGTCTCGTAGGTGGTATAGCTGAAGGTTCCGAGGAACAGTGATTTACAAACAATATAAACTAAATCGTATTAATTATTAGTTGTACACTAAACATTTTTTTGCCACATAAAGCCCTGATTACAACCTATTGACATTCCTATAAACATACGCTGTAGACAAGGTGGCCGAAAAACGTACCGCTGTAGCCTAGAGGCAACTTATATAATTATTACATTTAAATATTTATTTGATAATGCATTTTAGAATCAGATACAAGGCACGCGTAGTTACGTAACAAACAAAATATAATTTATGTGTTTTCCTTATCGCATGTATTACGCGGATATAGACTATAGAGTAATAATAAATACCATCGGTTGAAATTGCAATCGTTATATTATGCAGTCGAACAACACAATAATGGTCGTCGGGTGATTTGAATGCACATTATAGAAGTACAATAATATCAACTCGCGTTCGCACTTAACGATGTAAACATTTAATAATTAACATATCTACTCACTTTTCACTATACCGCAGACCGTAGCTTTTTTTTTTTCCTTTATTATTTTAAAAGTTTTCCTGACTTTGTCATCTAAACTTAGGTATATAAATTTACAATTAGGGCGTTTTTTACAATAGATAACATACAGTGGTTAGGTATATAAATAATTACTTACAGAGTATTAATGTTAATATTTACAGATTATCACATGCAGACCGTAGCGAGGCACAGCAGTGGGCTGAAATAATAATTGTCAGTCGTTGTTTATTTAAAAACCGTTTGTTTTTAAAACCGCACTCGCGCACGCCGTCCTGCAACTGTTTTCTGCGCCGAGTAAAACTTGGAACATACAAACCGTTAGACGAGGTTGGATTTTAAGATTGTATTCAAGTATGCATATATATATATATATTGACCATTATACATTTTGCATACCACCGCATTGCTATTTCACTCGGGATAAACAATAAGCCTTAAGTTTTGAATATAAAGATTTAGGGGCCCGGGAAAACCGGCCTCACCCTCGCCACTTTATACCACCGATACACCACTGCCTACAACAGAGCCAGAATTACGGCATTGCCTTCATATATACGACCCCCCCCCCACTCCGCTGTTTACACATACGCACTTACATGTGTACAGGAAAGGGTGTGCACGTACATACCATACTCGTTGTATACGTTTCCGTTTGGATTTTTCCTATGCGCTGCTCGTCGTATTTTCTCATAAGTATATAACGTAAACGAACATTATTACGTAAACGTTTTATTGTGCATATCGTATCTATGTATACAGCATATCATGTGCTTACTATACAAGACGATTAATGACACGCATCATCGCGGCTGCCGCGGTGGTGTACGCTCTACGTGTGTTTACGCGGTACGTGCGATACATTACAAGCCTATAGACACGCCAGACACGTATAAGTGATACGTGATACCATGGAATGTTTTTGAAAGTATACTGCAAGTGCAGCCTGCCAGCGTATTCCGTACGGCCAACGAGGTGTGAACGAAACAGATTAATTTTAGATGTTTTCCCTCGACGTATTATTACGAGACGAAATGAATACGCGTCGATTATTCAAAAGAGTAACGAAAAACCGTTTTCGTGACTAATAACTATCACGCTGCCATATTATTCATACCACGCATAATATACATTTACTCATTTACACGTATACCGTCGTCACGTAAAAAAGTTCGACCAATGTACCATCGAAAAACTGCAGTCTGTCTCTTTCTCTCTTTCTCTCTCGCTCACTCTATCTGATTCTCACTTTCTTTTCGTCAACAATTGCTAATACGTTAAACGCGTACACAGATTTGGGTCTAATATTTGGGAGTACTAAATGTACATATACGTCAAAGGTAAACCAGTAGAATTTACAGGAAATGTGATGTGCACCCCAATTGTGATATGAAAAATTCATAGGGAATCCCGAAGACACCCTTTTTGTTCTTCTTGATGGTCGATGTAATCAAAGGTCAGAAATGATATTTTTGAATCGTGAGTATAATAAATAATATCACTCTGCGACGTCTAGCGACTATTACAGCTAACTCTTACTATAAAATACTACCTATAAAATTCACCAACCATATCGAGATTTAAATAAAGCAATCCGAAAGGATATGTTTAAAATAGAACATAGTTCTTTGGATTTATTTAAGTACTCTGACGTCAATCCAAGTTCTTGGAATATATGCCAACAATATTCATCAAGACAGGCCTTAATGAAAATGATATATTCTGATATTTGTATTAATGGTCAAACTATATTAACTGCATTATAAATCGAAGTTTCAAAATCAACGTGTATAACTTCAGGATTTGTTCCAATTTTGAAACATTCATCGACTAAGCCTCTAAATGCAATTTCATAAAATTTATATTACTTACTGTTTAGAAAACGCAACCCAAGGGGGATATAATAATCATTTACTATACCATAAACTGTTAATAACTGTAAGAATTTTTTCTTTTTTATTCGATATAATAAAAAAGAAATATTTTGTACTAGGTACATCGAAGTGTAACATTGACATATATATCTTTTACGAAATGCAATGATTGTAAATTAATGATAGATACGAAATATTATGATTAGTATAATACTATTTATCCATTATTATACCATTTTCCTATTTTATGTGGTACAAGTTATGGAATAATTAATGGCAAATAAAGAAGTTCAGAGAATTTCAGTTGGTAAGGAGGCGGGTGCTGTAATTGAAAATGAGTTTGAAGTATTAATATTTGGGTAGAAATTACATATTTTTTTATTTACCCGAACTAAGGGTCTAGTTGCGTAAGCGAAACACTGGAGAGATAAAAAATGTGAAAATGGGACACAATCGGATAACGCCCGATCATATATTATGATATATTGTCCAGTCACAATTTCTTAAATAAAAATTATAATTTCTATTTTTTATTTGAATCGCTCCAATAAATGTTTTTATTATTCTATGGATTTTATAATATACTCTATAACATACAGTATATTATAATTATAAGTAGTATGATAAACTTTTAATTATAATCGTCAATAGAACTTTAATGAAACAATTGTAAAAAAATAGAAACTTTTAAGAAAATATTTACCACTATAAGATTCTTAATTTTGTTAATTTCTTTTAATTTTGTACACACGATATAAGTTATTTGGTTGTTATTCTATAAATATTAATCGTAGTGACTCGGAACATTTACTGAACTACTTATATAAGGATTTAATAGATATTTTATAATTTTCGAAATATGTTTTTATTTTTCCTTGCAAAATTTAGAACATTAAAAAGTTTGACCTGCTGCATTAAGAAATTTAGTTCTATTACTATATCGACCTTCTTTAGAAATATAAATTGATCCACCCGACCTCTTTATACACGCAGAATCGTCTTTTCGAGACCAATGGTTAATGGTAATTAGTTTCAAATCTAAAATACCATTCCAGCAATATAATTTAAATTTACTCATCCTTGTATCTCACCCCACCGAGGAGTTTTGCACTAGTCTGTAATTCTTATTTTAACACCGTCAATCTTGTATTTAGCGTCGTGGACTTGTATTACTCGCATTGTGCAAAACAGCATAATATATGCTGTGATGGATATTTTTGTGATCATTTTCGTTACGATTAAACCGATCAATTTATAATAGCGTATATTTGTAAATTAGTTTCGTTAAAAACTCTCGCCAACTAAAAAAAAAGTTCTAAACACACGGTAAAAAGTTATCATTATGAATCGGTGTTGTTATCGATGTGTTGATTTGAGTACTGTTAAATAACGATAAATTATATAAAACCAGACACATAATAGTACTATAGTCCTACACATATATAAATATAATTGGACAGATCCTCGGTTTAAATTGTTTATAAAATCCGAACGCGTTATAATAATAACGTGTACGCAGAGTGCAATAAAACAAAATGGCGACTGAATTCAATATTCCACGCGAATATTTCATACATTTCCAAGTGGCCTCCCCGGCTGCAGATGTATTTATACATTCAACCCCAAGTCCCGGAAGAAATCACACGGTGGGCCGGCGCGAAACGCGCGTAAGTAAATAAAAATACCAGGAAAAACACACCCCTACACCGCGCGCGGGGTTTCTCTGCGCCGCTGCGCTGTTTACGTCTATATATAATATTTATATATATATATATATATATAGATAGATAGGGACGTGATGGTGACGGAAACACATTTTTTTCCTCGGTTAATCCGCAGCCGACGACGATAGGAGAAGGGCGGTGGCGTGTAGAGATTCTGGCAATATTCCACAGGATTAGCCTATGTATAATACATAAGAAAACGGAGAGTGTTTCCCCCTGCTGCAGCGTCTGCACCGCCGCCATATAGTTTTCGCCCGTCTTACAATATATATTTTGGTCACGTAAAAGGGGAATTATTATTTTTTTACCGGCTCTCCCGGCGTATTCTACCCCGCTGTACGTATATATATACACACACGCCCACCCTTGTACATGGCGTGTTCCCCGTCTCCCGCCACTCGCCCCTCTCGTCGTTGTCACCCGCGATCTACCGCTGAAGAGGTTTTAGCATCGTCGTCGCCGCGCGTATCTTATGCATATTTCATGAATTATTTCCTCGTCCGACCGCAGACGGCTGTATGTATATATAATATATAATATACACGTGGCTGGTGCGGCACCGCGAGGGGGCAGGGGGATGACGGTTATGCATATATACGTGCACGAGAGGGTGGCGGAAAGACCATTTTTCCGTCAACGCGTCCGTGGACGTAATAATGATGGAATATCTGATGATGAAGGCTTAATGCCGGTAAATCCATATTTACATAATCGTATTGTTTTAAGTGTATAATATGTATGGCATGTAAAGGTGCAACGTAACACACTAACACACGCACGTATATTATACTGTAGGAATGAGGTATTATAATCAGGGGCGCCATTCGGGAGGCTGCAAGGTGTACATTGGCACCCCTTTTTTTTTTGTCGTCATGAAATTTACAAACACGCGGCACCGATGGCCTATTCGTCGAAGTCGAGAATACCTAAGTAAATTATGTATGGCGATATATGTATAATGACTATATAATGATTATATAGTATTATGCAGGCACACTATACGTGTATGTTGCTTGCAGGATCGGAAAACAAGAGCGTGCAGTACATTTCAATCCTGAAATAAAAAAACAAGCGTCCCTACAACTATTCGACTACCGTGGTATGCATTATCGGTACTCGGCTCCGCGTTTCCGTCCCAGCGGTGCGCTTTCTACGCCGTTGTGTTAATTCCTTTAGTTTTCCATGTTTTATGCTGTGAAAAAAAAAAGGACAGTTCACTTAAAGTATTCACGACGGCGATAATGAAGAGCGATAAGTAGGGAACGGATTTAAATGCTCTAAAAAACAAGAAAAATGCCTTAAAAAAATACGATTTAATGCCTTAAAAAAATGCTTTAACATCAAAAAATGCACTAAAAAAATGCCCTAAAAAACTTTAAAAATGTATTTATATTCAATAAAAACACAATTTTGAATTTAAAACTTATAAAAAAAACACATTACTATGAAAAATCTGATAAAAAATATTTAAATACAATAAAACTTTAATAAATTAACTCTCAATTATCTTCTGTACAATTTAGATAAATAGCTTATCTTATCTTTACCTTAATGCGGGTCAACAATAATTTGGTAATTTCGTAAAACATATTTAGGCATTTTTATTTTTTTAGTATGAATGTTGAAAAGATGTTGAAAAAATGACTTAAAAACCATAAAAATGCACTAAAAATGTAATAAAGTCTTAAAAATGCAAAAAATGCAAAAAAATGCAAAATAAAAGTTACATTTTTTAATTCCTTGATGTATGAAATGAACTTTTTGCTTGGAAACCAATGTTTTCGGGCATTCAGAAAAAAATGCAATTTGCATTCAAATCCGTTCCCTAGCGATAAGTCTTACGGTGAAATTAAAAACATACAGCTACGCACACGTTAGACTTAATGCGTATTGTATTCCGCCCCCACCTCATCCCGATTCGAGCACCGGTGAACGTGCTGGTAAATACTTTTGACGTATAACGTTTGCAAGCGTTTTACATATGATTACATTTTGTTTCGCGTGAAAACCGTACGGCTGGAATGTTCGACCAGAACTTGTACCCTTACGTTGACTCGCGCGTACCCAATAGATGTGCGCGCGCATACAACGCATAGTAGCTATTAGTTACATTGTTGCGTGATACACTTACACAATATGCGATCGGTACAGAGACTTGGATACCTAGCGTTTACACCGCGGCTTACGCGCGCAAACGATTGCACGCAGATAACAATGCGATTGGCGCAACTCATCTGTTATTTCATTATAGCCTCTCATTTATCGCATTACGCATTACGATTTCACACTGAAACCAGCTTACGGACCATTAGGAAAAATAAAAAATAAACACTTGGGAGATGAAATAAAAAAAAAATCCATTTCAAACTCGAAGCCATTCCCGTGATATACTCGTTTGCGTCCGTAAATAGAAATGTACCGCTTTGAGTGTTCCTCGAGACGTGTCAACGTGATAATATCCAAAATATTCACGCGTACCTATGTGTGTGTGCGCGTGTTTATACGTATATATATATATATAATGACGTTTTAACGAGCTATCCCGCTGCAGCGATGCCATAATAACATTGTGCCACGTAGGACGGCCGTCATTACTACGATTACTTTAATATAATATCGTTTGCAGCTGCAGGTATATAATATATACGCGCAGAGACGTACAGAGATTTAATTGAGTCGTACAAACGCGCGCGCGCGCAAGTACCGGTGCGGTGCACTGCGCTCTTAATTTTGATGTCGTTATAATATAATATTATACGTTGTTACGTCGTAATGATGCCCGAGCGGTTAACGGAATTATTCATACTCGCACGCAATGCATTTAGCTCGAGTCAGCGGCGTACGCAGGATCTTCCAAGAGGGGGCACACGGGTCATACGTTTCGCCGACCAAGGGTGTCCGGTGATCGGAGGTTTCATTGTGGTAACAGTGGTAACACCGTGCGTTCTACGGTAATCGGCCGCCGCAACAGGGACTGTATCGTTGACCGCGGGTGCATGTTTAAACTTTATGTATATTGTGTGTACATAAATATTATCTTCTCGGACGTACCGATGTGCATAATAAACGCATGCGGCCCCGTTGTGCGGAACGAAGATTGCAGATAATATAATAATATGATGCGTGCGAAACGTTTTCCGATCGGGCGAATGCAAACGCGCGTAGTATATTATTATTATGACAACTATTATATTATCAAGTACCACGACGTACGGGGTGTCCCCCGAGTCTTTCTCCGCACGTTGGCGGTATCTTCACGCTGCTAATGGAGTTCGCCGCTATCGGGCCGGTGCATCGTCGGTCGTCATTGTAACATTATACATATTATTATTATTATTATTATTATTATTATTATGCCCGTGTACACGTGTAATGCGCGAACGCGCGCCCGCTAATCCGGTGCACAGAAACGTTATACTTGCCGAAAGCGCGCGCACGCGCAGACCTACGAACGCGCAGAGAGTACACGTGCGTGTACACGGGGCGACGTTGCGCACGTAATATGTATATCGGTACACGAGCATTAGCCGCCACCGAACTGCAGTTGTCTATGATGTACAAAACGTGACCCGCGCGCACTGCAGTCGGTACGCGTCGTCGTATCTGTGCAGCTTACGCAACACGTGTTACAATCGTCGCGTCGTTATCGTTACGCGCAGCGCGGGGGGGGGGGGGGCGCTCGCGATTATACGATAATCCGGGTTTTTTGACTGACCGAAACGCCGCGGTATTATAATACTATAATGGTACGAAATCGCGTCCACGATATTGAGCAGTGACGCTTGTTGTTCACTCGACACTTCATCGTCGCGTCTACATGCGGTGCGTAAAAACTGCGTTTGTGACCGTACGTCATCGCGATCGTAGCGCACGCTATAGCATTGCACGCTAGTATCCTCGGCAGGATCGACCTGTACATTCTATAACGTACAAGCGGACCGCCGAGGACCGTGGGAACGACCGCTACGTATACACGAGTCTGTGCGCGATATACGCGCGGGCGCACCACGTGCGAATGTAATACAAGTGCGCTAACAATAATGGATATTATCACGTTATCGGCTCACACGAAAAACGTGCGTGCCGGTTATCTTCCGCGGTTATCCTTTTCAACCGCGTAGGTGCCCGGCCGTGTGGCTTATTCAAAACTTTGGTCTTTGGGTTTGTGCGTTAACAGGAGTGACGAGAAAAGCGCGCGAGATTTTAAGCTTTCCATATATATGTATACAATTACAAATTAGTTATATGTAACACGAATTATATAGTTATTTAATACTCTGTTTCCCTACAACTATATTGCGGTACTATGCGGTCGACCGCCATTGGGCATTGGACAAGACGTATGATGGTTGATGGTTTACCGTCAGTTCGTTCGGTTTAAAATATATTGTTAAACTCATAACCTATTAGTAATCTTCAATGTGCTGGCGATTGATTTCACATGCAAGCAGTCAAGAGCGTTCCGGTGAACTTTGACCAGAAATATCCGTTGGCGACGCTTTGAGAGGTAATAAGGACACCTAGGCCCGTTGCGTTCCTTCCCTCGCTCACTTTAAGCCCAGCTGCGTGCTAGTCGCTATATACGTGTATTATGTATTATAGTCTTAACGGTTATTGATTATTGAAAAAAGCGTGTGTCCAAGACATTTATTATCAACACGTTCTAGTCTATAAGTGAAAACTATTTGATTTGCTCCATAGAAAATGGTCCAGGGATGCTGTATTTATTATCCTTGCCGAGTCTTGTGAAAATAAAAGGAAAATCCTGTGGCCGTTGCACAGCTGAGAAGTTGCGAACTTCATATAAAATGTAGCGAGAATGTAAAAAATGTTTATTGATTTCCCCCCAAGACGCGGGATTTGACAGAAATCTTAATAGAATGCTATATTCAAACGCGATACATTTTATAAATAATAATATTATTTTTTAACCATTTAATATCCAGTATCATAATATAATACGACTTCATATCTACATATTATTATACTCACTGTCCGGCGGACGAGATTCACCTCTATTCCGTAACGCGCGTTTTTGAGACGGTCGCGGCTGGTGTCTCTCGCCCCAGTTCGCCCCCAAGCGAGAAAGGACCACCATTAGAAGCTGAAAGTATATTATAATAAGAGTATCCCACTATAATTACGTATAATAACACTTGACAAGTCGTTTTTTGTTTTTGTTTTTTTTTTTTCAATTTTTTTACATCTACACTATATAGAAATTGTAATGTATTTACTTATTTTGTATTACATAATACATATATGTATTAGGTATTGAAAATTATAGTACGCGCAACCGATAAAAAAAATGTGTTCTTCTGCAGCCGACCAATATAATATGAGAGTACACTGTAAATTGTCATAATATATTTATGCGATTTTCCGCTTTTTTTCACGATTATCCGACGTACGCGCCGTGGGTAATAATATTACACTGTAATGTGCATTATTATAGTAGAGAAGATAGATGCATTTTATTACAAAATCGACCCTAGAAACAAATGTTTTCCAAAAAAGTTATTCGTATGATATCATAATTTGTAAAACCAATATTCCAATCAATCACTTATAAAAGTTTGATGTTTTCATGCACACAAACAATGTATCAATCAAAATGTACAATCACGATAGTTATATACAACGACTTTTTTTTTTTAGTATCTACGATCAATAATTACTTTTTTCTAATTAGTTGAAAGCAATCATGCCTAAAATGATTGGATAAAAGAAATAAATAGGTTAGGTGGGTACGAGTGTAAACGTTAATTTACAGGTGTTTATAAACTTATCGCTGCAGAACGTTCAACCGCCGCCGTTGCGTTTCATTCCGCGTTTACCATTGGTTCAATAAAAACAATTTTTGTAGTATATTATTATCATGGTGGCAAAATTGTAAAACGGTTTATATTATTTTAAATTTTTGCTCGTCTTCTTCTTCTTCTTCAAAAAATGTAATTTTAATTTTTAACGACTATTTCACACACATTAGACTGTGGAGGTAATATAAAATATCATCATAATCACTTAACGTATTATTTTACTTCGACGTTTTAGTTTTGTAAACATAGGGTTTAGAATCAATTAAACATTATCGAACGAAGTTATATTTAAATTTTCAACTAATCACTGTTAAAGTATATTGTATTGTATATAGTGTACGGTCTATATTTATTGTCAATACTATTATTATTATTCATTTATTTATTCGAAAAGATAAAAGGCTTCACTAAACAGGTTCGTGTGAGAGCTCATGAGTTCAGAAACTACAATATTATAGTTATTTTATACATTCATATTGATACAATTCACATTTTAACTGTAACACAATTTTAGACTTATAAGATAAAACTATAGTTAAACATACAATGTGGGTAACAATAATTAATACAAATGGACTTATATTATACCACTTTATAATATAATATATTTTGTATTGATTGATTTATTTGTTTGATTTTTTGTTCTTTTGGAACCAATCAGTTTTATTTGAACTATTAAAGTATTGATTAGTTTTGATGTTTAATGGTAGCATATTATATATTTTTCGTCCTATATATAAGTAAGTAGATAGAGTTAGTTTCCAATGCATTAATGGTACAGTAATATTAGATGATTTTATTGTATTGAATATTATGACCATGTTCTATAGTATATTTTAAGTACATTTTTTTAACAAGTAAGTGATGATAATCATCAACGATTTCAAATGCACAGTGCACACATATTTATATAATAAGAATACCTGGATTGAAATAATATTTATTTCGAACCTATATAAAACATTACAATAGTTCGGCTTCATATGTAATGGCGCGTTGGTGTTATTATGTATAGTGTTTAATCTTTAAACATTTCGTACACCTTATATTGTATCAGCTTAAATTATATAAATATAGAATAATTGTTCGCCTATTAACATAATGGCCAGTTAAATATTTTTATTGCATTACGCGTAGTATCGAGATATTTACAAAAGAAAAAAAAACATATTCGACTGTGCGTATATGTACTTGCACTTTGTAACTGCGCATATATGCGCGATTTTAATATATAAGATAGACAATTAATACTGTTTTAATAACCAACGGTTGGACTTAAAATTATTGTATAACCAACGTTTTGCCGTATCATCGTCGTGCAATCTTTGTACAACGCAATATAACCCAACTATAAGTTCAATAAAAAATGTTTATCTCGGCGTACGGACGAAGTGTGTATGTTACAGGTATTTCACGTATATAGTACCTGTGCACCGGCTGTGACCGGTAAACATTCGACGTAAAATTTATTTCAAAAAATAATTTAAATTTCGTGTCCCGGCACATCAACCGGAAAACGTTTGAAAAAACATCCGTGAAAGAATAACGTCGTACAAAACACGTTTTAAATTTAAATAATTTATTTTCACCGCGGCTACTGTTTCTCGTACGAAGCCATACCCAATTTGATTTCACGAAATGTTAATTAAAAGTCCGCGGGCTTAGTATAGAACTGTACGCGGCGGCAATGCGCGATGTCGTAAATAAGAAAATAAATTGAAATACAAACGGAGAGGAGACGTACTCGTATACTCGTACAGTAAGTTTGGACTGCACAATATTATATATTATTAATTCACCATTACATTATTGCGTACAACGTATACCGACCACGTGATACCGCGGATACCTACTTCTCCTTCGGTGCCGACCACCGTTTCCGTGTCGAAATTATTTATGGCTTTAATATTTCTGAAAAATCGGTTCTGTTGCTTTTACACGCATAGACGTGTACGCGCGTGATGCAGCGCTCTCGAATACGTACGCTTATGATTTGATTTTATCGACCGTAAATGAACACATCGGATTGTATACGTAATATGACGCGCAAGACTCAATTATAAAACGGTTTCATGCGTACTACGACGTTACGCGTATTCCACGACGGATTAAATATTTAAATGTCACAAGTGCAGTAAATTAGTAACGCGTATGTATCGACGCGCATAACCTGGCTGTGCCGCTTCTGTAGAGCATGCTGCTAGCACAACATATTATGTATTCATTAGAACGGTATACGCTCAGGTGTATTCTTGTTATCAGGACGTGCGTTGAAAAACCAAATCGTCAGAAAGAAATTTCTGGAAAAGTGGTCTAGCTTAAGATCGCAAATTCATTATGTATTGAAAATTGAAAGTTGTACCGTCGACATTTTCCAAAAAATGAATGGCCATATTAGAACTTGACCTACAAAAATTTAATTTTTAACTTCATTAATTGACTTTGCCCAGGGATGCTCGAGTATAAAAAAAAATAGGGCTTGATTATCTCTATTATAATCCCGACGGGACACCCTGTATATATGTATACATAAAAATGTATTGCGTAATATCGTACGCCGTAAATGTTACAGTGAAACGATATACTCATGATTCATGACATTACAAATATATAGATACTATAGATATTGAGCATCAAAATAAATCGTTACATAAATTTCAAATTTGTGAAATAAAATAAAACATCGTAGTATATAATATGTAAAAACAAATGCATTATATTTTCAAGAGAATATAAAGTATAATTTTTCGTAATGTAGTATTTGGTCAATTTATAATAAAATAATAATAGGGCTAAGGATAATAATTACTATTAATTGGTAGTTTTGAGTAGTGAGATGTGAAGTGCGAGGCGCCTACCGTGAATATGCAAGTTAATTTTTTTGTCAGAATAATAGACCTACTTAGACATATTTATTAGACGATTCATTATTTTATTTTAATTTTATTTGAAATTCATAAAATAATGAACACCGGGAGAACCCGTTTTCTTATTATACTAATTTACAATACTACATAGCCATACTATATATTTACATATTATGTTTATCATATTCATTCGTGAAAATACGTGATTGTAACTAAACATATTTATATGATTGTTGACTTTCACTGTGCATCTCTGTTCGAGTACACACGCGTCAGATGGCGTTGGCATGGTCTTTCATCGTGTTGCGTGACAAGATACGCAAAGGCTGGTTTGATCAGACTGCCGTAGACAAGACACTAACACAGCATATATAATTGAACAAGGAACCGCATAATGTGTAATGGAGAAAAACAAACGCGAACACTGCACCAATTGTTTTCATCGAATTTCGTACAATATAGTGGAGCCATATTATTATTATATATTTGTTTATTACCGTTTGCAAAATATATAAGTTTATTGTGATTTGAAGATGTATGCATTTTTCATTCACGTTTATACAAAATATATGTACCTACGTTCAACGGGTATCTCGATCGTGAATAATCTGTAATAATTGTACAATCATGTACACCGCAGTCGCACAGAGCGTAATGTGTACGTTTTAGGCAGAATGTTAAATCAATGAAAACATTTTGTTAATCATATAATTATACGCGGGGTACGTCGAAACTTCGAAATTCTTTACGGTACTCAAGCATAATATAATAATAACTTCTAAGTGCGCTATACACTAATTGTAGTTGCTGTAAAAGAAAATTGCAATAATCGATCATCTCGATTGAACTCTAATCGTAATGACTTTCAACTTTGAATACATTTTTAATTCGATTCGTGGAGAGGATAAAGTTTATTTCAAATTACTTATCCTGCAAACGTTTATACCTATACGTTTCTTATATCCTATTATTATCAATATGATAGAATTTATATCTGGCTCCGCGGTTATTAATAATGCTCAGTCGCGAGTACTCCCCGTGGTGCCATTGCTTTATACGGGATAACATTATAACGCGTATAGTCCATAGAAGTTTATCGTTCGCTTTTACTCGACGCGATCGGGAAACTTTATTTTAAATCAATAAATACGTCAAATGCTGTTACTATAATATTATAATAGATGTATTAACGATGAACATTATAATAATTACAATGTGGCCTGACCTGTGAATGGCTGCCACTTACCGAAGTTTTAATTCGTTTATAATTTATATACGCTATAGACCACATTTACCCCTGGATCAATATGCTGGACTCGTGTTCTTACGGTATTGTAATAAAAAAATGTTATAATTACTTAGCGGTTTTTTTTTTATTATTACTCGTTATCGTCCTGTACAAAAGTTCATTCGGAGAAGATGCTTTTGTATTATTATTCTATCGCGCGTGACAATAAAATCTAAAATAAAATTACCGACTTGATATATAGATCTAACATACAGCCGTAGATCAAATGTGCAACCAGATGATGGATTGTTCGATGATTTGATTCGAAACAATAAAATCTCGAACTACATATATTATGATGATGGATGTATTATCGAACCCGACGTACGGCGTACAGCAGCACAATAATTGTACATTTATCTCTCGCATATCTGAGATTATTTTTTTACCCGGTGTTATGATAATATGCTATACGATCGCTTCTTTAATTTGACTAATCATTATTTTAAATAATCGCCGTAGGTATACTTCATTGGGTTCATCGTACAAGAAACGTGTACACTTTTTATGGGTGCTATTAGGAAACTTTGTTGTTTCAGCTTTATTATGGTGCCGACGAATACCGAACGTGCAGGTTCCGAAATGCATACGGTTTCGTCAAATGTTTAAAAATTGAATAGTAATATAATTTTCTCAGTGTTGAATAATAATTTTTTCGTTATTTCAGTTAGATTGACAAGTTATCAATTTTTTTCACTCGTCGCACGGAACGCGTTTTTCGCAATGCAATGCAGACCAAAATTAAAACGTTTGTTACGTAGACGAAAAATTATTAAATCAGCGATGCACCGTTGAAAATCATGTTTAGATAACTCATCTTTAAATTAACGTCAACAGTCGACAGTTTGTTTTCAGACGAACGTACGCGATTATGGTTTATGTAATTTTTGGAAGAATTCATACATAGTGTAGTAACGAAGGTGCTGTAATGAGTTCAAACTATACACAAGGTACAGAGATAATAATGCATTAAAACGGCAAATTATAAAATAAAACGAATCGAACAATATTGTTGATTTGTTCACCGCGATATTTCGTAGATGTCTCGGGAAAAGCAACGAAACCGTGTGGGTTTTTCAATGTGCTGCAGATAGGTACTATAGGAATGCGGTATCTCTTAATTTATCTAAACATTATATTACTATGTTAATATATTCCGTTGGGTTTTCAGTGTGGTCAACAGATTTATGCGCGTATAATATGATGGAACAACCGCGCGCGCTTTTAAGTCCTAGTTGTGTATAGTCCGTTCGATCGCTTATTCGAATTAAAACTAATTTGCAACCGAACGAAAAAAAAAAAGAAAAAATAGAAAAAAAGGAAAAACTAAAAACCGGTATACGAGAATAGTTTAATACATGCAATTCGTACAGTATGCAATATAATATAATAATCGAAACGCATATTGCATGTGTTTATATCTCGCGGCGTCTCGCGTTCCGTATACGTGTGCAATATTATAATATAACCGCTGCAGTCTCTAGGGCAGTGGTTCTTAACCGGTGTTCCGTGGACTTGGTATCTGAACTTTGGTTCCGCCAAAATTTTAAAATCAGTGAAAAATTGTTTTTTCAATTTGAAATTTATTTAATTAATACAATAATCTATCCAATTATTCTAATTATTAGAAGTTAATATTGTAACGATCATTTTAATAATAAAATGGACAAATTTCTAAAACGAAAACATGATTCTGGTACTGATAATGCAAGTACAAATACAAGCAACATCAATGATGATACTTTAAATAATGAGAATAAAATAAAAAAGATCAATATTGCAATGATTTTTTAAATTTTGGGTTCTCTTATGTTTACGAAAATGATTGTCAAATTCCCCTTTGTGTGATTTGTGGAGAAATTTTGTCTAACAGCGCAAAAATCATCAGGCACAAATATCTCATACAAAGTATTCAATTTCAAATTTTTACATTTTTTTAACTTTTTTTATTATTTCATTATTTTTTAGTGACTTACACTAACGTGTATGGCATGCAAACAATTTTATGCTATAAATTCACTGCTTAATATATTAAAAAAATTAAAAATGTATAGGTGCATTACTATTTTATTTTACGGTTGTGTTCCGCGAAAATCTTATAAAATGTTAAATGTTCCGTCATCCGAAAAAGGTTAAGAACCACTGCTCTAGGGGGTTGTCCTAAATTCGGGTGCGTACGTCCTTTCGCAAGGGGTGTGCGCACATACGTATACACACATACATATGTTTAAGTAAACACGCACGCACGCACTGTAATTGTACCGTCGCGGGGCGGCTACACTCTGTACGGCAACGGATAAACGCCTAATGCAAACCCCGTTATGCGCGCTCAACCGAGTCCTACAGTGGCGGGCGCGTACGCGTACCCCGCGGTTAATTTCGCGAGCGAATGGTCTTCGCCTCTTCGGTGTGTATGCGAATTGGTTTTATTGCTCCGTTTGAGGGTTTTCGCGGTGTTCGAGCAGGACGACGGGGAATATCCTAATCGGACGCGAGTAGAGAGCCGCGGAGAGAGAAATAATACGAAAACGTCGTCGTGAAGCACCATCACGTGTACGTATAATATAATGTGCATATATACCTCACAAAGAATATAGCGGAAATCCGTTTGTATACAATATATACGTGCGCGCGTGTAATACACATGTAATGTATATATATATATATATATATATATATGCGTGTGTCTGCGTGACCGAAGTTTTATTTCGCGGTCGAGCCGGAGAGAAGTAGGTGCCGAGTCAGCAGCGACATCAGAAACGGTACAGCACCGAAATGTCCTTAAAGCTCATAACGGTTTATGATTTCGTCATGAATACAAATCGACCAAAGGAATAACCCGCGGAACCGCATGAAGCCGCGCGACCCCGCAAGGACCTCGTATAACCGTTATTGGAAATTTATACAGCAATAATACAATTTTCCGAGTGTATCAATAAAAAAAAAAAAGAAGAGAGACAGAGAGACAGAGAGCGAGAGAGTGTGTGAGAGAGATGGACGGAGAAAACGTCGTACAGTTATGCGCTAGGGTTTATTTGGTACGGAAACGATTGGTGCTCAAACACACACACACACACACACACACACATATGTACGGAATGGAACGAACGAAAAAAAGACCGATCAAACATTTTATGTTATTTTTATTGTTGTTTTATATGTTCGGCAATGATCGAAATTTGACAGGGTTTTATATTCTAAATAACAACTTTTCCCACTAGTTTTATTGCCCCGCCAAAGTAATAAAAACAATGGGCGAACGATTTTTTTTCCTTCCCTTGTACGTATGTAATATAATGTGTACCGTCTAATTTTCTAATTTCATTTCTCGACAACGCGAAGGAACAAAAAAAAAAAAATCCACCCCAAATGTTCGACCAATACCCGTCTGATATTTTAGAAAAACAAAAAATTGGCACTATTTTCAATCGGTCTTAATTTTTCAATCGTACAAGTCGCGTCCCGGATTAAAAGTAATCGCCCTTTAAAAGTAATGTTCTCCGCGTTACTATTGCTTCTTATTTGCCATCGGTCGTATGAGTATTTTCGTATTATATATAGCTGCACAATTATTAGCCGTATAATACGAAATGATCGTGTGTTTTACGCTTAAGACCGCACGCAAACGTGTTTTCGGATAAATTCGATGTGTACAGGAGTCAGGAGTCGAGTTACATCCATAGGGTGAGGCACACAAATAATACGGTCTTGTGTAATTAATCAAAAAAATATGTTACGTTAATACATAAATTATGTACCGTTAACGTTCGACTCCTGTTTCCTATGTCCGCGTACGTCGCATGTTCCGATCATTTAAATGATGCGGTTACCCATTAATGCATTATTATTATTATTATACATGCATTGAGGTCAAATCACGCCGAGGCTGCGCGTACGTTACATTATGTAATGCACGGTGTCCAGAGTGTTATTGCTTATACTGTTGGGGTTACCGCTGTGGTATCGACGTAACTCACGTTGTATACACGTACCAGGAGGCAATAATAATAAAATCGGAAATTACTCCGATAAGTTATTTATATTAAGGACTTAAACGTCGTTATATAGATATACACACTTAAAAAGTATACAAATTACTTGTTTAAGCAAATACAGCGAGTAAATAGTTTCGAAGTTTCTACTCGTTTTACGTAATAATAATAGATTGAACGCGGCGCTATGTATTTACAATACAAATACATATATATATATATAATGTACACCAATACGCATATAAGTAGCAACTGTAAAGTAATTTGTAAATGAGCTCAAACGCGCGCAACGTGACTGCAGTGTTAAGCAAAATAATTTAAATTATTAGGTGTACAAATTTCGAAATTATTGAAGGAACACTGCAGCAAATACACAATATGTATTATTATATGGGTACAACGATGTGTCGTGCGTTATTCGAAATAATATTGTTTTAATTAAAACTGAATGCGGTTCGCATAACAATATATTTTGCTACGGGTGTACATGCGAAACGTACACTATAAGGAACGGGCGAACGCGTGTAATGTATGCACGTGGGTTGTGCGGCGCGGCGGTACATTTTGTGGTGTAAATTAAATTCGACGCGTTGTAGAAAAGAACTTTATTTATTAATTGCTTTCACCGACGCGACGGCGTAATACTTTTGCATATTCGCGTGTAAAAAAGTCCATAAAAAAACACGTGAACAGGAACACGTACTGTGCGTAAGAGTTGTTCCGTTCGTATCACGGCGAGCATTTTAACACATTAATTCTTGAGACAGAACAACTCACTGAAAGAGCATTAAAGTTCAAAAGAGGTGTCCAAGAGTTGCTGGTGCCATACGAAGAAGTTCGCAAAGACGCGGAGAACAAAAGAAACAAACATGTATCACTAAGTTTTTCCATTCTTCCTAATACATATGTAATATGTATGTACAGTACGTTTATAAATAATTGATATTAGATAACCGAAAAATGGTAAAAATATGAATTAATCTTATTTTGATTTTTAAAATTAAGAAAATAAAACCTAACCTCTTTTTTTACATTGATTTATGGTTTCGTTATCCGCGAAACTTTTCTGGAACGCAACCCCCGCGGATAACGAGGGATTACTGTATTTATGTATTCTTCCGTACCAAACGTGGGTGTACGAGGACAGCGAAATATGCGTTGACATTGTATATACCACGCACTGCATTACCGCGACAACGGTCTTGTCTAATCGACGTGAAATAATATTATGACATCTCGTTGGTGCTCGGTCCGGAGACCGTTGAAACGATTATGCGCACACGCGCCGTATTATGTATAGGTAGTAGTAGTACTGAAATCGATGAAACATCGCAGAGGCTGCAGTTGCTTCGGGGAGGGAATATCAAATCGGGGCCGTACATGTGCGATAGGGTGATTTTTAAGTGTTTGGTATACAGAAATTATGTTGAATATCAAATAATCGTATAAGTTTAACGTTTCGCGGCAATTCAATCGACTACGATTCATGCGCTCCTTCGCCCCTATAGTAAGGGCTAAAAAAATATTTCGCCTCGGGGCGCTGCTCTTATGCGTTTCGGTTTAACGTTCAGTGTTCAGTACCACGAGTAAGACTCGATATTATTTCGACGGTGCACAACAACCTCGTATTGTCGAGATGTTTACAAGACTCGAGCGCGGTCGCGCGCGTATTTGCGATTGTCGTGTTTTATCACTTTTTCCGCGCGCGGTCGGCCGCGGTGTTCGGCTTGAAAATCACGTGCCGCCCGAGAGAAGAAGACGTAAAAAGTGTGGGCGAAATCATATTTATAAGCTAGGAAATTGGATTCTATTCACGTGAAGATAAAGGGCGTGTACCATACGAGTACAAATATATATGTGCGACGACGACGATAAGAATATATATATATACAACGCCGTTTCGCATGCGTGTTCGACAGAAAGATAAACCCCGCGGACGTGAACGAATTTCCATTTTCACACCGCCTCGCGCGTCCTGCAGCGGCCCGCGGTCCCTTTATACACGAAGCGCACACGTCTCCTGCGGTTCTCACCGCCCTTTACGCACGTCCCTGCGAGTGTGTGTACACAATGTATACATACATACATTTGCGTGTGTGCGCACACGTACACGCACGTCCTTGCACGTGATAATACATACGACGTCTCTGGTCGCGACGCGCGCGCGGAAGGGCTACAACTGCTCCTGCTGCTCCTGCTGCTGCAGGCGGGTATTCGTGCGCGAGTTTCCCGCAAATCCCACACGGGGGGCGGTCAATCGTTCGTAGATAATGCCTTGCGGAGGTGCCAAGTGGCCTGCACCGTCCCCCCCCCGCACGACCGTCTATACACGTACATAAGGATTCTCGCTGACCCATCAATAAACAAAATGGCTTCGCACACGCACGCGCGCGCACGTACGTATATTTTTCCGCCCGGCCGTGTACAGGGACCGAGGGAGCATAACAACGAAACACACCCGCGAGTCTGCACACACGTCACGGCTCCCTCTCTGTTTGTACGCGCGGAAACGTGTAGGTGTATATACGTGAGGATATAAACGCGCGCACACAACTCAATATGTTCGCGCGACCCTTCGCGCCGTGTACGTATATACGGACACAGGGCACCCGCGCGCGCGGTCCCTGCGGCAGGAGAAGGCGAGAAAAGATCAAGCGAACGTCTTTTACGCTCGTTTGTTTCTCCTCGCTACACGGTTTATCGATACGCACTTGAATATATATGTACACACGTGTACGTGGCGAGATAATATATACGCGCGTCCCTTTTCGGACCTATACTATTATCGTCTGCGGCTCTCCGCGCCCCGTTCCCTCTTCCGCGCGAAACACTATACTTTACGGCGCATTTTTATTTACACGGTATAATATACGCGCCCTGTACACTTGCCTACCGACGCTGCTCCTGCTCCTGCTGCGCGGGCGTTGTGATATACGGCCGACAAATCGGTTTTTACGAATGCGATCGCGCGAGAGATCATCCGTTCGCGCACTTTCACCTGTTTATTCGCGTATTACGCACTAGCTGCGCAGACACGTGATATAGCTGTTCGGATAAAAGGAAAAACCCTTCTCGTCCACCTCAACGCATTGTACTCTCGTAACACACAAGTATTTTATCGATAGCCGCCCATAATACACACGCACACACACGCGTATGAGGCACGTAAACCACTCGCGGGCGTTACAGAGCGGCCAACAGTAATACAATAATACGAGCGAGCGAACGTTTACGCGGGAAAAGCGAAAAAAATATGTTCAAACACGCGATTACACGGATCCCGTCAGCTGTAGTGGAGTATCATACAATGTACACTATACGTGCGCGTTACGATTACTCGACTATCCGATCAATTTTCTTTTACGCGCGCGATTGTAAATATGTTACGAATAGTAAACGTGTTTTTCTTACGATGAGCGCAAGCGATAAATGGCAATAAATGAAATAATACAAAACAATACGTAAAAAGTACAATAAGTTACATTGTTTCGTATTGAGGATGAAATTATAGGAGCCTGCTCCTCATCCATCGAACGAACTGTTCGTGATCCTATCAAATTTATAAGATAAAATGCCAGCCGTGTACAGCTGTTCGGGCGTTTCAAACGTTATAAATGCTGTGCGTCCGTACGATTGCGTTTTATTTATTCAATTTTAATGGTAATAATTTATCACCGAACGAGTGTTGTTATAACTGTAATCGGGTAGTATGTACGTTATAACATTACTTGTTATTATTGTTTAGGTACTTCAGTTAAAAAATTAAAATAACAATTTCAAAATTATAATCGTTAAACTTGAACGTATTACTGCGAATTATTTTTGGAAGCCATGTATTATACTGTTGCGTTCCTCAGTGGGCCTTTTGATTTTTGATTGCCACCCCTCTTATTATAGTAGGCACGTGTGATTATTTGAACACGTCATTTACTTGTTATGCATTTTAATTTAGAATCATAATGGTGTATACACACCCTATAATGGTTATTAACCTTGAAACGCTGGTGCAACGTCATTTGCGGTTAGACTTTTACTTTTCGTATAAGCTTTTCACAGGAAAAATTTGCTGACTTCGTTTTTCCTTCCGTATACTTCTACTCGAAACACTCGGTCTAAAAATACATTTAACTTAACACGGGAGAAACTAATTTTGCAATACCCTCCACAACAGAATCATGAAAACTATAAATTCATTGATAACCGATTTGTTCATATCGCCAAACTTCAACTCATTTAAACGTATTGTAATTTAATGCTTATACTAATTCATGACTTTATGTATATATTTAAATAAGTAATTTTTTTATTGTATTTCCTTGATTTTATGTTATTATATTCACGAACGATTGTTAAAGTTATCTAATTTACGCAATTGGGCCTACAGATCGTTTAAAACTTAAATAAATAATAATGCGCATGTTAAAGGCAATCTATAAACATATATTACATAATGTATGCAATACTTGAAATAATGCTATTTGATTGATTGCGTGCGCGCAGATAAAGAAATATTTTTTGATAAAGTGCTCGTCGCATTGAATTATTCAAAACTGCATCCATTATGGAGCAGCTCAATCGTACACAACTTTCAGTCGCATAATCTTTCTTCTTCTATATATTACGTTCCTATAAGGTCTGCGATGCATTCAAATAGTCATAAATTAATATACACGTATGCAATACCTACGTATACGTCAGCCGTACAACTGATATAATATTATTACAGTTGGATCCCCATAAAATATTAGATTAATTTTCAAAGTATTAATAATTTTTATTGGACAATAAAGTCGAATACAGAGTGTAATGCGCGTACACATATTTATGATAAAATATTCGATTATAATAGTATACGTATATAATAATATATGATAATACTACTGCATCGATAAAGGTATACACCATACAGATATTATATGGATATGTAATTTTCCATAGTCGTTATGACCAAGCTGTTTGTCTCGTTGATCTCTAATTTATTAATTTATAAACAGTCCACTTTTGTATCATATTAATCAATGTATTATATTTTTATTTATATTTCTGCATACACGTCGAACAACCGTATTATTTATTGTTCTCCGCTACATTTGGTCAATCTGGACATTTTCTTCCGATAATTCTTTGATTTTTTAACAGTTCTTTCAGATTGCTGTGTCTTTAACTCTGTTACATCTGCTGTGGTTTTTTCTAATAATTTTCCAAGTTCAGTGGTAGGTAAGATGGATTCTTCTGAAATTACAGTTATTAATTTTACTGGTTTAATAATACAATTCGTGTCCACATCAAAAACTTACTCTTAGGTGAATCGACGGGGGCGAGTGGCTTCACCGTTGACTCCTCTACTACTTTCTCGTCCAATACTTTCGTTTCATTTATGACAACATCGATTGATGCAATACGTTTCCTCTCGTGATTTATATGCATTTCTTCAATATTTGTTTTCATTTTCGGTGTACATGTTTGAACACTGGGCTTTTCTGGGATCTCTGTTATTTCGTATAACTTAGTATACTTTATATGACTTTTTCCTGATTGTTTTGTCTTTGAGTTTAAACCCTTAGGTTTATCACTGAAATTCGTCTTTTCCTCGCTCGCAATATATTTTACAGTAACAGATTCTTTTGCAATCACGTCCCGTGAACATGTTCGTAATATTTTTTTCCGCTGGTTCTTTGATATCTTTGCAATGTGTCCAGATTGTTTTGTGTCAACTTCAGTGACAGTAGTGGTTTCTTCTAATAACTTTCCAAGTGCAGTGATAGGTAAGATAGGTTCTTCTGAAATAAGAGTTGTATTATTGATTTGTAATTTTACTGGTTTAATAATACGATTCGTGTTCACGTCAAAAACTTACTCTTAGGAGTATCGACGGGGGCGAGTGGCTTCACCGTTGATTCCTCTACTGCTTTCACGTTCAAAACTTTCGTATCGATTGTGGCAACCTCGATTGATACAACCGGTTTTCTCTCATGATTTTTACGCTCTTCTTCAATATTTATTTTCGTTTTCAGTGTACACGTTTGAATACGGGCCTTTTCTGGAATCTCTGTTAATTCATATAACTTGGTGTACTTTACACGTCTTTTCCCAGAGTTCTGAGTCGTCGAGTTCAATCGCCTAGGTTTTGCACCGTAAGTCGTCTCGTTTCTCTGCGAGACATTTATTTCGTCGATAAATTCTGCCAACGAGACGTCCACTTTACTTGTACGTCCTCTTGCGATTTTCTTCCGAAGGTTCTTCGATTTTTTACGAATTATTAGGGATTGCTCTATCTCAACATCAGTGATAGACGTTATTTCTAACGGACTACCTGGTACAGTGATAGCTTCTGAAACTAAAATAGTTTTTGTAATTTGATTGGTTACATTCAATTCGTATTTCGTCTCCATCAATAACTTACGAGTACTTTTCGTGGTGTCGACGGGAGCGTTGGGCTTCACCGGAGATTTACCTATTGCTTCCGTGTTCAAAACTGTTTTTCTATTGGCAAGCTCTGCTTTTCGCTCGGGCTTATGAATAGGTATCTTCCACGAATCAATATGCATTTCTTCTACATTCGTTTTCGGTGCACATATCGGAATAAAGCTGAGTTTTCGCGGCTTCTCGACTGCGTCACATACCTGCTTCGCGTACTTAATGGCACGGGTTTTCCCTAACTTCTGTGTCTTCGAGCTTAGACCGGTATGTTTAGCACCGCGATTCGTCTCTTCGTTTTCAATATCACGTCTTTTCATTTTTCTCGGTTTGTATTCAGTAGTTTTTGATTCGTCTCGAAGTAGCGTCGACACTTGGCCCGTCAATGGTTTCGCGCCGATCTCGTGCGGGGGCTGTTTGTTGTAAGACTGGTCCAACAACGACGTACCCGGCTTGGATTGGAACGCATCGCGGCTCTGTGCCGTGAACTCTTTCCCGGTGGATTCAACAACATCTTCGACGGCCATCTTGGTCGTTTTCACGTTATTCGTCATCATGATAAGTGCAGGTTTTGATGGACACTATTAATTGTTGTACGATCACGCGATACTTGGTTGTCCGACTCTTGATTGATTAAATCGAATTAATTTTAACAAGAGACAATATTATACAATTAATCGTAACGAGCGCTTTCGTAAGAATGATTAGAAAACACTTTTGTTTGATTTCGTAACGGTGTTATTTCATATGCATTATTTTAACACGTGGTACAGTTGCTTTGGATACGTGAAGTGTTTTGTATTTGTTCACGGTTTATTTTCAAAAACTAATTAAAATTTATAGGATATTCGTGTACGCATATACTATACGAGCAGTGGCGTAGGAAGACCCGTTAGCGCCCCTGGCAAACCTAGGAAAATGCGCCTTTATAGCGATTAAAAAATTGACGAAAATACGGAATGATATTTTTTGTGTAGGTATATAATTAGGTAATACAAAATTATTTAATTATCAGTTTTTATTACAATGTAAATTTCAAACTTAAAAAATTTTCTTTTCTTGCTTTAAGGCTAGACAATTCATCGATAAAAATAAGTACAAATTTTAAAGCGCAAATTTGCGCCCCTTCATAATTTGCGCCCCTGGCGTAGGCACAGTTCGCCATACCCTTGCTACGCCACTGTATACGAGATTCGATGAGCACAATTTACAAAGGCAGCGGTAGGCTTGCGCACGTATATTTTACTGTAACATAACTATTTACAGTTGTTGTTGCAGCGATATAACATGAATAAGTCATTATTCTCCGATACAGCATTTTCTTGAATTGAAAACACTCTAAACGACCAAATTCTACCTGCGCGCGTTGTTTCATTCGCGTCGCCGGTTCTGGGGTTTTCGGCGAGTGGTGACCAACAAGATCACTGTTAAGCTCGACAATTACGATTCGCGAAAAACAATAACGATTTTTAATTTCGCGCCGTCGTAAACGTGCATATCAGGCCTTTAGATGAGTCTCATCAACAGCCGTCACCGCGATCGTATATAAGTATCTGAATCGAAAACATATTTTCGCGTCCTTTCTGCGGTAGTTTTCTCGCCGATTCGGTTGTAGCGCTGGTCGATAGTTTCAACACTTTTGTCGACTAGTATCGCCATCAAGACAATCGTTTTTTTTTAACGGAATACGCATTTTTTGAAGTGCGGTGTATACCGCCGCCGGCCACAACAATAAACACATTGCGATTTCTTAGCTTTTGTTTTTTTAATAAATCAATAATTTATTTAAAATCTCAACTATTACCATCACTCTTCAGTATGATTTTACTGAAAAATACACGGGTGATTCCAAAGTAGACCGACGATGTTTTAACTTTAGTTTTTATTACACTTTTTACATCCGGTCATAGTGGTTCGGCGATTGTTCAAATATATATTGATTTATCACTAGACTTATATGAACTTTGATTTATTCGTTACAAAAAAAAAACCCTGGTAAGTTTTGTGTAATTGAAGGAAAATACTTCAGTTTGACAAATGAATAATGCCACTACGTATAAGTATGCTTCTTTGATAACCAACATTTTAATTTTAAATGAAAACCACCGTCATCGTACATGGATGGGATTGGCATTTAATTCGTTGACACCTTAAAAGTTGTATACAATACTTTTTACATGAGATTATTTTCTTCCGGTTTCAATTTTGATAGTATATACATATATTATGTATAACGGAATATAATATAGAAAATAGAAAATAGAATTTTCAGTATAAATCTCATGTTATTTTTTTTAAACAGTTAAAATTGTTATACTTACATGAATGGGTTAGCTACATAGTTGATCGGTTGTCAGCCGTCCATTAGTTCGTATAGAGTTATATTAAATAACAACGATATAAAGATTTTTACGAATTATTATTCTGTTTCGCGTTTATACTTTTGTGTCGTGAAAAACGATTGTTCTTTAACGGAATTTGATGAACATTTCTTTCCGAGAACAGAACCTATACCGACAAAGGTTTCAGTTTTTTTTTTTTTAATTAGTTGTATACGCTCATGGGATTTTTATTCGCAGAAATCAATTTAATTCACGCGCGTGAAATGCGTTTGAAACGTTATGTTTAAATTATTTCAAATAATCACACGCATCCGAAAGCGTTATAAAGTTTTAAAGCGTTGCTCAAATCGTAAACCAATATGTTTTCACGCCAAAAATAAATTTTTCCACCGATTTCAACGAAGATCCCGCTGATCTTTACGTAAACGAATCAGCGGTACGGGGCTTAGAAAATAGACAAAGCTGTATAATCCCTTTTCCATATCTTGTGATGAAATTAGATGTGGACTGTAGAATCTACAACGTTTTCGCCCCGATCAAACCCTGCGCAGTTCACTGTTGCGCCCAAAGTGTGACGCATAAATAATGTAAAGTGATCGTTACACTCGACATAGGGATAGAACGGTGCGTATTCTAATTAAATGTCCGTTACACGTTTCGTTCAGACAGAAAACACGTTTGAACATAAATAGCTGGGCATTAGTCTCGCGTTTGACTGAGATCTATAACTCGCATTGATCTCGCTAAAAGCCAGCGCATAAAGTTCACCGAAAACTTTTTATCGCCTTCGAGAAAAACGTACATGTGCACGAAACAGCAACGTCAGCTATCATCAATAGAACGGTATAGCTTTTGTTTTATTTTCACACGAAAAGCACCTATAACTTCTCGCTTTTGTTATTGTACCTTTTTTCTCTGCTTCTATTGCATGCGATTAAACATTTTGCGAAATTCAAACGAATACCTGCCGACCGTCCATTTCGAGCTTATTGTAAATCTTTGCATTCTCATGTAGACGCGTGTATTATATTACTTATTACAATTTACGACACCCCGTGGAAATCGATTATTTGAATGATTTGTTCTTCTTTTGTAAATTATTCTTCAAATTATGTAACTCATTAATATTAATATTGTTTTCGTAGAAAGCTTCACCAAAAATGCATGGTTAGTAGAGAGAAGTTAGATTATGAAAATAATTATGGTAAAAGAAACCATATTTTTATGCATTATATAATAATAATCATAATGTATACTATTTAGGGCATTTTTTACATCGATTATGAGCATAAATGTTTTTCTTGTGATATTTTACATAGTGTAATAATATTATCGTATATCAGTTTCGTAAATCGCTTTTTTTTATATGTCTGTAAAATCATTTGATAATTTTCGGTTGAATTACGATTGTCTACGATTGTTCTCGTATTTGTACCAGATAGCTCTTTCGTATTTTATCCAATATTATCAGTATTAATGAGTCTTAAACGCACAATTGATTATTGCTACATTTATTGATACATCATAATATATTATATAATTTATAACGAATACGATTATAACATTAATCATACAGATCATAAAAATACATACGGCTCGTGCGACGACATCGGCTCCGGCAAAAGGCCTCCTTCCTCTGCCCGGTGCACGAGGTAGGTGGGGGCTTTTGCCGAACCGGTGTTATCGTTATCCGGGTTGTGGCTGGGTAAAGAGTGACGCAGTCCGGGAGAGTGGTGTACATAATGTACCTACACTACCCCGGACCGTGACAATATAGTTTGACATTTGCGTGCAATACAATTTATCGTTTCCATCGTTTAAACAACGAACGTGTATTGTACGAAAAAATGCGTTTCTAGTCTCGTACGTGTTCGTACGTATAATATTATATGATATATAACTGTTACATTATAGGCTGGAGGGACCCCGATGAAAATATTGTGATATTCAATGTATGTGGATTCGCGTTATTCGGTGTCGACATCGGTGCAGTACGATATTAATGTAACGCATGCGGTGCTCCGCGATGCCTACCTATATATTTAGGTGCACAATAAGTTCTGATCGGGGTGACAACTATAACACGAACTACATCGATACGTTCATATTATCGTGTAATTACAGTGTGTGTGTTCATGATTTGCGTTCCAACGTCCCTCATCAAAACGTTTTCCGAGTCGGCGTCGCGGTGCTCTTGTCACGCTAATAAATATTACACCGTACCGATAGCCGTCATCGTGTTGTAGCGCGTAATAACAGCCGTTATTGATGTGCGTAGGAGCACTCGGGCTGACGGTGGACCAAATGGAATAGTCGTGATATTGCGATAACGTATCACATGACGTGCCAATATTGTATACAGTACTCGTTCGAACGGTTTTTCGAAAAACTAAACAAGCATATTCACTGCAGCACCGTGTATTTTTCGCACGCGAGTCACATGTCACTTCACTTCCGATACTCGTTTAACATTAGCTTTTGGGCGTTTAATGTTACGCATAGGGTATGCGACGTACGACCAACATTT
Source organism: Periphyllus acericola (assembly GCA_949715065.1). Taxonomy (NCBI): domain Eukaryota; kingdom Metazoa; phylum Arthropoda; class Insecta; order Hemiptera; family Aphididae; genus Periphyllus; species Periphyllus acericola. Next base: position 1,401,923 of record OX454272.1, on the reverse strand, counting down.
ATTTTTTCTTTATTAAATCATCACAATCTACAATAAGCGATTTGATAATTACAATTTTACGATTATTTATCTCTTTTGAGCTGAGTTTAACAATAAAAAAAAAAAAATATAATAACATTTTCATTCGTATAATTAATATACAGTTTGATAAAATGTTGTTACATTCAAATACCATAGTGAATAATACTTGTCAAAAGTACATAAATAGAAGTGAGAGAAATTGTAATTGCAAAAGAACCAATTGGACTTTTAAAAATATTACAAGACATAAATAGTGAAAACTGATTCTAAGAATTAATAGTTCAAACTCCAATCAACTCATCAAGGATCTAGCCTTACTAACATTACCTGGGAACCCACCCAGACGACTCAAGCGGAATTAGTGCCGTGACTTAAAATATGTATAAATTGTAAACTGTAAATTTTTAATGTAAATTTTAATGTAAATATCAAGTCACTAGGTGCCTCTAATGTGAGACTTCCTACAATGCCATCATTATATTCACTCCCAACTTTATTTACCCTCCAAAAACTATTACTTATTGTACATATGTATAGATTGTAATATTTAAAATAAAGTCAAATTTTTTCTAAAAAAAAAAAAAAGAATTAATAGTTATATAGACATTTTTTAACACTGTACACAATATTGTTATAAGCGCGTTATTTTACCCGCGCGTACGTTTAATAAGTGATTACAGGTAAAAAAAAAAAAGTAACCGTTTCGAGATAGAGACAATATAACGTCGTATTACATTTTACGAACTTCCGGATCGAAAACAAACATGTGCGCCGCTCCGTTATGTGCCGCGGTTCTTATCGGAAAACGATATATTATATGCAGTTATAACACTATTGCTCACGGGAGCCAGACGTTCGGCGTGTGCAGCGCAGCTATTATACGGTGTACATATTATAATTATAATGCGTTTCAATACGCAAATCAACACCGTTTGCGCAATGATGATGGGCGTAAAATGTACGCGTAGTGATGTGTGCCGGAAGTAATTGTATTATTTTTTCGCCCAACCGGTTAATAGGCCATTGACGGCTAATTTCAGCGATTGTTTGAACACATAACCGAGTAAATTAGTTTCCTTCCCCTCCTCCCCCAACACCATTCACCCCCCCCCCGCCCGGACCGATATACGCGCGTTCGGACGAAATAGTGTCCTGTACGTGCGCCGCTGCTGCTGCTGCGGATACGCATATGGCCGTGATGGTCTGCAGGCGGTGGTGGCCAAATTAGTCTTCCCACGAGAATTTCAATATGTCCCTTCCATTATACACACGCACGAACGCGCGCACACGCACACACACACGTAATTATATAATAATTAAACGTTGCACATGCATGTGTTGCAGTTGCAGCCCCTGAACTGTATGTATTATCAATAATATTCATTTTCGAATCTTCTCGGCCTGCAGTGTGCGTTTCAGATGTGACGACAACAATCCAATAGCAACTACAATCTCTGTACTGCTAATTTGTTCGTTCTATACTCGACTTTAATCCTGTCGTTTGGTCTCCTTACATGTCTGCGCCGACCGAAGGTATTGAAGCGATTCAGAATCGTTTCCTAAGGTTTCTTATACATTTAAAAGCGGTGTCCAACGGCCGGCGACACACATCTTATTCACCATTATAGACCAATTTAAAAACTTTACAAATAAAGAGAATTGGACTCAATATTTGTTTCACATTCAAATTATTAAATTGTATCATTAATTGTTCTGAGCTACTGGTCAAATTTTATTTTCTAGTACCCACTTGACACTTCTCGAACTATGCTAAAAATGCCTCCATTACTAGGTTAATGGACCTTGTTAAGAGATATAATATTGATTTGATATTTTGTTATAATATTATCGCTTTTAATGTATATCTTAAAAATAAGGTTACTATTGATTGACTATAGTATATTCGTATGTATGTAACTTTATTACTGTGTCTACCGATTTGTATTGTACTACCATAAGAAGACAACGTGTGAAATTATAGTTTGTGAACCAACATGGTCTTTGTTTTTTGTATATATTGGGCTCAGCCCGTTTGAATTTCATATAAATAAATGAATGAATAAATAATGCGTATGTAGTACGTATTTTGAAAAGGATCTTAATAGGTTGTTTTCAATGGCCACGATAACTGCAATTATTAACAAGCGACAAATTTAAGTACGGGAAATTCGATTTAGTCATCTAAAACTATACTCGCTGTTAATTCTTACTTAACTCTGTTATATCTTCCACTAATACTATTATTTTATATTTACATAGTATAATATCGACAGAGTGTTTGAAACGACTTCGCAACGATACACGTGCACCGTGGCGGACGTCTGCAGGTACACCTATGTGTAAGTATTATTATTATGAAAACGGACGATGTCACGAAGGACTATTACGGTGTAATTAATAAAAAAAAAGAATTACCATGTTTGATGTGTATACTCAACGCACCGTCATCGTATGCACGTATGAATGACGTGTTATTTAATCAAGTGGCATTGTCGCACGCGTATATATTATGTTACCCAAAGGTACACCGTACGAAATCCACTCGTCGTTTGTGTAATGTTACCATGCGGTCGAGTATATAATTATATAGTTGTATCACGTAAAGGTATATATACCAATACATGGACACGTTATAATTATACAGGTATACGAGACCTGTAATGAATATTAAAAAAATACGCATGTTCGGAAAAATAAAAAAAATCAATACACTTTTGTTTCGGTTTTAATGTGTTCACTTTGTACAAGGCGACTACTATATTATGTACAGATACGATAATAATATTGTGTTTGGAAGCAGTTATACTTGCAGTTGTACATCATAGTATGTATACATGTTCATTTTTTCGATGGTAAAATATTGGTTACATGAAAAAAATCAATTAGGACAAAGAGTGTGTAAAATCTAAGATTGAAATAATAATGTTTTTAGTCTATCTACAGACTGCATATTATCGGTGATGCACGGATAGGGTAAGAATGTTATCGAAATAAATCTAAAAAAGAAACCCTCGTAGTGAAATTATTGTTATTATTGTTATTTCGTTATTAAAACTCGATTTAAACTTTTCATAAAAACTGCACATACTGAAGTAATACCTACATTTGGATTTTGTAAACTGAAAAACATTCTGCGCGCGGTTAATTTAAATCTGGTGATAAAACGCATTGAACAAATTTTAAAGCCTATAATACAGTTGTTTAATACTAGATTAATGATCAAACGTTATATACATCCTCGCGAAAAGTGTTTTTAAACTTGAAAAAATCACATTGTTCTCCGACGGTGGTTTCCATGTCATATATGTACATAATATAATATTATCCCTTGCAGTGTAACGAATTATCAAAAACAATAATAGCTCTTTTAAGCTGCACATTTATGACCTCCTGCAGTTCCAATAAATAAATATATTATTTGTAAATGTAATAGAAATATGTATATAAGTATATAAGAATACTTGGTATACTTATAGAAGGGTTGATTACATTTCACGTGATGCAGTCTCGAAAATCGTTTTCCGAAATAAACACATATAAAAAAAGAAAAATAAGCACGGTACAAAATCAATAACTTTTCATTGCTAGCCACTCAGAGTCTGAAAGTTATATTGTAGCACCTACGGACATGTTCATCGCGGGTATGAAATTAAAATTCATTAAAGTAAAACATCAAAATAATAATAATTAATGGTTATAGACCCTTTCGAGGGTGAAAAAAGCTTACATTTTTACCCGGATATAATATAGCGTCTCTGGTACGATCACGTTTTTTATAATCGATTGTGTATTTTTTATTACTTTTTATTTAACCTTTGCATAAATTTAACTAAAAATTATGATCGTTTTTAACAGTAAATTATTGTTTAAGAGGCATTCTGGAGTACGTATAAGATATTTTATGAGCCATTAAAAATGTAGGTAAGTTTACACAGAATCGGTTTTACCGAAACATTTAAATTGCTACGGTGCATAATATAAACGACATAAAGCCAATCATTATTTAGTTATACGTAAATTATCAGAACTTATATATTATTTTATTATTTACGTTTATACATGTACCCATAGCGCGTGAGATATTTAACAATTTATTATTTGTTATCTCACGTAAACTACTAATTTCGTTGTTTAAGACTAGGTTTATAATGCACGGAAAAGCTGTTAAAAGTATTAACATTTCAAATTACATTTACCTACCGCACCTGTACGGCTGTACGTATCTTTTTTTTCATTATTGCATATTATATATTGTCGCTATATTATATGCAATAATCCAAGCTGCAGTTATGAATTCACTTGGAATAACTTTTCTCTTTACAGTTTTCAGTGCAAATTAAGTATATTGTACACAGAATGCTATGTAGGTACTGCAGATTTAATTGACAATTTTAAGTCCATACAGTCCCGTGTATATACACTCTACAGTCTACAATACCTACTCGCGGTCCGCTGCTTCATGCAAATACATATTTTTGTTTTGTGTAATATTTTTTTTTATTACACTATCACGCATAATGGTTTTTGTGAAATTATAAATTAAGTTTTTTCGGTTGGTATGCAATAATTTCCATTTGTATACAATTTTAATATAGTATTGATTTATTTGATGGTAGAATTTAATTTTCTTATCGTACACCAACCTACAGATGCAGTTGTATGAAATTATTTATTAAATTCAAACGTTCGGAAAACAATTTCTTGTCAACTAAATACTATATTCATGAACTTTCATCGAAACCAGTCTTGTTTTTTTTTGTTTTATAAATTATAACATCGTAACACATTACGAACAATAGAAACGCACGTCATGTATATATTATATTATCTTTTACCATTTGAAAATGATTGTATCTGACAGCACGCGCATTATTATCAACTAAAACCGTTTCTCTACCGCGTTTAAAGCGAGTTTGTAGAACTCACAATTGTTTTATGATGCGTTCCAGTGTACGTATTATACTTGCTCACAAAATGCATATAAATGTATAAATACAGCACTGTTGTAATTTCTTGTTTAATTATACCTACGAGAGCATAAACTGACAACTTTATTTTATTTGTCCGCCGCGGCTAAACAATTTACTATAATTTTACCGTCTGCGCAGTATTACAATTCATACGCATGACGTAATAATAGGCCGTAAAGTATTTATATACAAATATATACCTACACGCAGAGCCGCAGCCCACAAGTATAGAATATACGTTACTCTCTACTCACAAGGCATACTACACATATTATGATATAACTAACTATACGTGTTTTCCTCTCTCAATATTCTTTATACACGCACACACACACACACACACACACGTATAAGTATAATGATTAATTAACAAATTGCATTTAGTGTAACAATAATATATTTATCCGATTTAGTTTCTATAAATAGTGCATTACCATTCTACATTTTGATTGCTCTGAACATAAGAAATTATTGCAGGACGTATACTTGGATATTATGAAACGCATTGAGTCGGCGTAGCTTTAACGTTGTTGAACTGTAAAAATACCACCCCGCATTCGTTACCGTAGTACTGCACGGCGTACCGCGTACGTACACGTATATATTCAAATATATGTATTTGTATATTTATTTAAATTTCAACTGGTACATTTGTATTCTTGAAATGTTCACTGTTTTACTATGCTACGCGTATTATTATATTATACGCAGAAGCGGCGTGACAGTGGCGTGTATCGCGGGCGCGCACTACGCTATTATATTGCGTTTGCAACGAACGATTTTTTTTTTATCGGCCGTATTAAAAAAAAAAAAAACAACAACTCATTATTCCCTCCCTCCGATCGCTCTGTATATTTTCCCCCGATTTCGCTCGGGTATTGAATAAAGTGGGTAATATTTTTCCATATATAGTTTATTTATTTGCTCCTCCGCCACCGCGCACCATCGTCCTCCCCGTCGACTGCTCCGGGCAATAAAAACCAACCACCATGGTATTTTTTTTATTTTATTTTTATTTTACTCGGTTAAGAATTGAGAACACGTAACCGCTGCTACCGCTTTTGGGGTCGCGATAGTGTGGAGGGTGTAGGATGTGGTACAACGGGGTAGAAGTACCCAAAAGGCAGTTTGTTCTCATTAAACTTTCTCTCCTCCCGCGGCCCCACCATTCTAAGTTTCAAAAACAGTTTATGCTCTCGCGTTCTATCTCCTTCTCTCACTCACTCTCCCCCCCCTCTCACTCTCTCATCCTCTCGCTGTATATTCTCTCTCTCTTTTTTTTATAAAACTCACACACACACAAAAGTGTGCAGTATATACATACACTTTCGCTTGCATGAAATTGCTTTTTTCTGCCCCCTGCCTCCTCCGGCCGCATAAATATTATACGCGCAGTCTGTGTACATATTTTTATTTATTGCCCCGTTTACACGAGAGGTCTATACTGAAAAAAACTGTGATTCCATCCCACTCTTTCAACTTATCATGGAAAAAACCCAACTCAAATCTAAATAAATGACGAAATAAAACGGATATTTATGTGCGCAAAGGTGTTTATTGCGAGAGATGAGGAGATCTGTGCAGTTTATGCAGGGCACATAAAACTCGCGTCCCAAAGTGGATGAGCAATGACTCTCAAAAATCGTTTTGTGTATCCTAAATTCCAGTATTTATACCCATACAAATGTACTCGCTCGTGACGTTGGTTCTGCAGTATATAAATAAATACACTTTAAAAATCATACGTTGAATATGTTACGCTGTTTGCTATAACTGCGCAGGGTGATATTTTTTAATCAAAACTAGGTGGTGAATGTATAAAATAATATTTACAGCTCTTCAAACGCATTAATGTAGAACATTAAAACATCTTAAAATATTTGTAATAGGCCCAAATACAATAGCATGCATATAAAAATCTATAAAAAAAATTATAATAACCATTTAGTTTAATTTGCATTAGTCGCAAATTATATGCATATTTTATACGTGACCAGTGACTGCAGGGTGGTTAATATGAAAAATATGTGTATTGATTTGATCAATAAAATAATAAAATAAAATACATAAAATGTTTAGCATTACTTACAGTGTATAAGTAAATATATAGATCATATTGATCATATTATAAAGATATAAATTCTATTCTTTAACAGTCTATTATGTATGTATTATAATATATATCTGCTGTACGTACATATAGTACACAATATGTATACAGTATATTTACATACATCGAAATCGTTTTCAATAAAATTCGTCAACGATTAAAATTTTTAACATCGTTGACTTTAATATTTTCTGTATATATTTATTGAACGCGGTACATCATTGCGTCACTCAATATTTCTATAATATGATGTAAACATGTGCAAGACTCAAGAAGAGAAAAAAAATTAAATAAACGCTAAATATAGTAAAGGATAAAAAAAAAGGATCTCGTTTCGTATGCTGCTGCAGGCACTAACGCGAGCTGCAACTTTTCAGACCGGAAAATTAACACAACAAACTGTACATATATTATTATAATATTTACGCGATAACTCGCAAAGAGAATATAATATATAACGTTTCTATAGATTTGGCGAGCGCACGTGCACAAGGAAAAGGTTAGTAAAAATATAAGGTGCCGCGCCTATTCACCCGGGTAAAAGTTAATAAAAACTTTTTCGTTCTTATCATTTCTTTTTTACACGTCCATTAATTCGACGTAATTATACCGTACGTGTACTATATAGTTTATAATAAATACGCATAATATCGTATAAACGCGTACACACGTAAATAATATATTATTTTAAACTATATACGTAGTACAATGCACTAAATCACCGCATATAATTATATTCAGCGTTTGACAACCAAATAGGCCGTAACGTGACAACGTTGTTAAACATTTTTATGGCCATTTTTATTAATATCGCACGATTATGTAAATCGCACACACTATTGAGCAGTAAAATCAGTTTAAATAGCATTTTTCAATTACATATTAGTATGCGCAGGGCAAAATCGTGTATTAATGTGTTCTCCAAGAATACAATATAATAACGTCGTTGATATAATAACTATTATAATAATATACACATATAAATCCTCATCGAAAAATTGTAATTTATGTACCTAATTTCTTGTTTTTCTAATTTTTTAATTTTTCTTCTTTCATAAAATATCGTAATTGTCATGCTATAATGTCCTTCGGACAGAAGCAATAATAAAAAAAAAAAAATACACATAAATATATTAAATAATAATACGTCTTTCGAGTTAAAAATTTAAAATATAAATCTGCTTAATCTTGCTGCAGTATTATCGTTATATACACATAAAAATGCCAGCACGCGTATACTCGTGTATAATTGCATAATGAATATTAAAACAATTTACGCACTATATATTCTAATGATTACCTAATTCTTTTTTTTTCGTTTCCATAACATTCATTTTATAATTTATATTTTAGGATTCGGTGTGTGTATAAGACGGGAAAGGCGTTTCATTAAAATTCAAGTATACGCGCCTACATTTTATGTTCAATGAATATACGATGTTTGAACATTATTAATAAGGTTGGAAATGTCACGAGCTATTTTCGAAATTGAACTTTTATATTAGACACTTTCCGAGTCGCGAGCGTATGTAGTACGATAACTGTTTGTGAACTTAAACACATTATGTATCGAGCTCGTTTGCAGTGTTTATAATTGTATTCATTAGAATATTATTAATATAACAGGTTGAAACCGTTATAACATAAGAATAAATATATTTTATTGCCTACATTATAGTCAAATATATATATACGGATATACGAATAATATTATTATACCCACAGTATTGGTCATTATTATTTTCCGTAATTGTTTACATTTATTATACAATAATCGGAATAATGCAAATTATAGGTATATTAATATGTAGGTATACAGACGTATACTGTCGTGCAAATGTCTATATTTTATAATATTTTTGATGGATCGCGATGTTCGTAAACCAATAAGGCTCGATTGTCTTGATTATATATGCATAAATGCAACATTTTTTTTTTTTTTTTTTACAAGAATTACACAATCTATACTAATAAGAGCACAATAAGCGTATTTGAAGAGGGTAAAAAAGGGCATGAAGAACGGGGTTAAGAAGTCACCCATTAGCAACACTTAGCATGAGCGATTATATTAATCTAGACTATGACTTTGTAGAGAATAAGCGTGAAGCTCTAGCGAGGTAAAAGAACGTTGGAAGTTATAAAATTAGAAGGTCCCTGCACCACCTTCTTTTCAGACGACGTATAAATGCAACATAAAAAATATTGTGCAACAACATCCAGAATTAGCTGTCACACTAAGTCTAATATCTAATCAGCAATTATTATGCAATTGTACTAATTTCTTGTATTTTATTATTATCTCAAGTATACATTTATACAATTTTACCTAAACACTTGAATTTAAAAAATAATCTGTACGGTGAACAGTATTGTGTGTTTTGATATACAATTTTGCATTACGAGTATATTAAAACACAATGATAACATTTCTTATACATTAAAATTGATTATTAGTTATAGGTACTATATTATCACATATTTTATTTATACTTTTTTAGTGGGGTCACTCCCGTTTGTGAGTCAGCATATTACAATAAACACGTCTGGTCTATAATATTGTATATTATTATTATGAGATATTGATACACAATAATTGTATGTAATATCGTAGAGCACGCAATAATATATTAATATATGTATTTATAAATTCAGAACATACATATTTAATAATGTTAATATCGAACCAGTGCAGTTCATAAGTCAAGTGATTACGTAGGTATACTGTGTTTGTCGTAAAAAAATGTTTTAGTTGCATGAAAAATCATACAGCGACTATGAAGGAAGACAAACAAATTTATATTAGACAATATACATGTTCATACAAAAATCATGATGCGCTAATAGTGCATCGTGTCGCAAGGGCGGAAATTGCCATTCCGCACGAGCCACACGTACAATTTTTTGTCACGGCCCTTATCTATTAATGCGGCAACTCTAATTACTAACACAATCTGTTTGTTTTGACTATGTACGTTTGTCATTTATCAATAATTAATATTCTAAAAATGTTTTGGAATTTTGAAATGTATAAACGTATAGATTTGCACGTCGTTCAAAGAGATCGTATAACGCGGCGGGCCGGAAAATCCGCTACAACATGTAAGTATATGTTTATATTTTATTATGTCTTTGAATATTTCTGTATTGTTCCATGCGGTAAATAGTCTTTTCCACCGCATGCAGTAGCATCGAAAATTAAACTTTCGGCACAAGCGTAATAATGAAATACCTACAAAAGCTAAAAAGTGTTTATTTAATGTTTATGATTACAATAAACATGTATTTTATAAACTGATATAAACGTGGCGAAGTTGGCTTACATTTAAAAAATGCAAATACTATATATTTTATAGCCGCGCAGCACCGGGGCCTTCGAAGACAATATGTCCGGCACTGAGCACTGGATCTGTACACGCGTACGCGCTGTATACGTGTAACGTATTGTTATTTGCCCGACTATATTTTGAACGGTTTACCTTAGATAAACTGCAGCAGCAGTAAACCCGCGCGGTCTTAATCTTTTCCATATTTATTGTTTCTATAAAAGCGATGTTTTATCCCGCTTTTCTCCAAAAAAACTGTGAGTATTTATTCTCCATCAGTTCTGCGAATCGTGAACTATTTCTGTACGCGTTCTATACACGCGGTTTTCCTGTTCCTAATCCTATCCTGCCATCACCTCTATGTTTACTTCGCGGTCGACCTCTATTCCATTTCACCGCATCCGCTAACGATGCCACCGTATACAAGGTGCGACGGTCTCACACCGCGTAATATATCACGAATACACATCCCGCGACCGCATTGCGCACAAATCTTTCGGCTTTTAACTCTCAGACGGCGGTGAGCCTGCAGTACTGTTTTTTATCCTGCTGCTGTACGATTATTTTCCGAACTCGCGGCCTTGGAATATTTTCAATAGAGCTATCCGTGATGGCGTGATCCTCGTTTAAGTTCCCGCGAACGTAAAATATTGTACATGTATACGTATATATTCCGGGTTTTATTAATATCATCATCTCGGCGCGTTTGTTTACCGAAAAGTACAAATTGAAGATAATTATTAAATTATATTATTATTATTATACGGCGCGAGGGTCCCTTTGACGACTACGACCGGGCGACGGCGGCCACCTCTAGTTCCAGGCGGCGGCGGCGGCGGCGGCGGCGGTGTACAACGGAGGTGGCGGCGTCTTGTGGGCGTGTCGTCCGGAGGCCACTCGAGGCGTGTGCGTCCGCAGCGAACGAATCAATGAACGCCGACCGCGGTGGGGGGAACCGCTCGCCATCATTACCCGGCAATTTAGTCCGTACACGTAACGCACGCACGCACCGACAGGGTTCGCTTAACGTTCGGGCGGGGCGGGCGCGCGGTGTACGGACCGTGCGGGCGGCGGTCGGCGGTCGGTGGTCGGTGGACGGCGGCGCGCGCGTCGGGGCGCGTCGGGGCGGGTCGGACCGGCGCGAAGGTCCCGAAAAATAGGTGTTAACTATATTTAATAGCCGCGCCGATGCCGTACCGCGCGCTCGTCAGCCGCCGCAGCACTGCACAATCGTCGTCCGGTCGCCGTCGCCGTCGCCGCCGCAGCCGCCGCTGCCGTTAACGTGTGATTATAATTTTTATTTGTGCGCGCAAAACGGTAACAATTTATTATTATTACCGGTTTTCTCTTAAACTATTCTCCGTCATCGTTTCGCGCGTTCTTGTAGTGCGTGTTTTTTTTTTTTTTTTTTTTCCCCCCGATTCGTCTTACCTTTTGCGCATCAAGATCCGCTCGTGCGGACCATGATGGTGTTGGACTCGGGACAAGCGTCCCCGTCGTTGAGGCTGTACGCCGCGGCCGCCGCGGCCGCGGCCAACGGTTACGGTGGTGCCGCTGCGGCCAACGCGTCCGGTGCCGGCGGCGGTGCCCGCGGTGGCCAGCAGTCCGGCGTCCAAATGCCGCCGCACCCGCTGTTCCCGCACTTCGCCGCCCGTTTCCCGCACGGCATGGCGTCCGCGGCCAGTTTCGCGGCCGCCGGCCTGTCGCCGTTCCTGCAGCAGCACCACGTCGAACACGCGGCCGCGCAGCGGTACGCGATCGCCGCTGCCGCAGCCGCCGCGGCCGCCCGGAACAGCTCGGTTACCGGCCACATGTCTTCCGCGGCCGTGCACCATCACCACCACCTACATCCGAACCACCACCGGCCCGCCGCGGAGTCCGGCAAAAAGCGGCCGCACCATCTGCAGCAGCAACAACAGCAACAGCACCATCACCAGCAGCAGCAGCAGCAGCAACAGCAGCAGCAGCAGCAGCAGCAGCAGCAGCAGCAGCAGCACCACAGGATTATCAACATGTCGGGCAATCACAGTGATGACAGCGCCTCCGAAAACGGATCGCCGAAAAAAGGTAAGTCCTTGAATGGTTCCTTTTTTTTTTATTATAATATTTTAACACTACCGACGGTCGCAATGAAAAAATCTCTCTAAAGTATATATGCCTCGTAGAACTAAGTCGCTATTTTCTCATTCCGTTTGTATTTACTATAACATGTATATAACGACTGCAGTGCGTTTTTTACGAGATACGACTTGTAGTTATGGCCGTAAATTATAAAAATACCCGTATGCGAGGTGTTTTCGTTGCGGGTGTCCCTATATACTAAATAAGTATTTCCTTTTCGGTTCAGAAATCATATTCGTTTCGGCCCATCATCGCTACACCCATTACAGCGTATTCGAGTATACTGCAGTGTCTGATAGTAAATCCTAAATACATGATTTTCAGCGAATATCTGACACTATACCAAAAGTACAAAATTACTCGTTCTTCGTCCTGTCCGATCAAGGAAGGACATAATTATGGTTCTTTATTAATCGTATTTCAGTCGTGTTTTTTTATTAGCCGCGTTATTGCATACATGGTCTTTGTTACAAATTACAATATGCGTGTGCATTTATCTGTAAACTATAACGACGTATAATATATTAACAAGCTACAATATAATAATATCATATACACCGCACACATCCAACATTTCGCAAACGAATCGCAGCGCTCAAACACTTCTATGCGTTTTGCATCATACCGGATGATTTGTACTGATGAACTATTCTAGTTTCGGTGATTTTATTTGAACATTTTATACATAATATATAAGTACTTGTATAATATGTGTAGCCGATCGCGTATCATATATTTTTCTGTCGTTTTAACCGTATAATAATTATTGGATCATTCGCAAACGGACGATGGCATAATAATATAATAATATTATATATAATAATAGCATAATATACGAGTATAATGATGAATATCAGTTCGTTGTGTCGGGAAAACGTTGTCGGCTCGTGGTACGAGTAAAGTTCAATTTAAGTTAAAAAAATAGGACTTTTGTTTGTACTGCCATGCTATTGATATTGTATACGTGTAACACCGAATAGCCGTACTGCCGTAGTGTATACGCATATTAAATACATATTTCAAACAAATATTTGTACCCTAAATTATACACCTAGGTGTTGTAGTGAAACAATAAAAATCAATTGGACCCTATTTATAGTTTCGCGTACACAGGTAAATATATGTATATAATTCATAGCCGTAAATTATTAGCGTGTGAAATTGAAAAAAAAACTATTAAATATTCTCATGAATAATAGGTTTTGAATTCAGCCCGCGTTCGCGTGATTATTGTTGCGAGTACAACACAAAACGGTGCAATATTATTAGGTTTACACCCACACACACACACACACACACATCGATTTAAATACTTATAATACAGTAACCCTAGTAACACTTTATTATAACTGTATAGACGGGAAAATCGTAAAATTGATTATGAACATATATTGCAGTATTGCATATTGCTCGTATATTAAAATTTATTTCGAAGACAATATTATTTTACACTAGCAATTAAAACGAATTCATTGCATAGTACATTTTAACACGTATACCTGCTACTACCGTTTATAAACGTTAAAAATGCATTGGTCGTTGTCGTTGGATTCTATTAAAATGTTTGTCTACCGCGGCGTCCGAACTGATAAAAATATTTCGATTTAAAATCTTAGCCATTTACGTACAGGTATAATGTATATATTATATTTTATTACTATAAATGTGTTTTTTTTCTACTCTATATTGTACTAGCTGAATTCCGTGATTTGATACCGCACATATCACATTTTATTGTATAATATACGCCGTTAAGTATGTGTAGTATCAACAATAATATTTTCGGCAGCGTAGAGTGTATTGTAAAATGGGGTTTCGTATAATAATATATATAAATAAATACCTACATAATATATCAAATATTATATACATTTATACGTAATATAATCGATTACACTCTATTTGAATATTAGTTTTTATTTTCCATTCGAAAAAACCTCATAAATACACGCGTACAATTAGAACGATAAATACGAAAATCGCGTGACGGAGAAAATCCAAAAATAAAAGGGCAGTTATATACGTTCCTATTTACATAAGTGCGCTGCATGTGAGCGTTTGATATAAATGTACAATGTAACGTGTATACAATAATGGTTTATATGTACCACGTACGTCGTGTATACGTATTATCTGCAATTGGTATATATCATAATTTGGCCGTGGGAAATCTAAACGACCGGAAGGGTGCTTCTTTTCGAGACAGGTGTGCAAAAATGTTCCTAATAATTCTTCTGTATCATATAATATTAAATTATAGCTGAAGCACGGAACCGTTTTGGTCGGGGCCAACATTTTTTAAAATCCCCTTCTCATTGCGCGTTCAGAACATTAGAGGAACTGCGGACTATACGTAAAATGTCGATTTCATACGCGTTTTGTCGTTTTTTACTATTCGATGTGTACAGCGATCGGTCAGTGAGTGAATGGTTTTTGAATTTTTATTTGTATTATTATTTTTTACTTCGAGTTTCGACAACTACGGCCATTATCTTTTATTGAATCTTATATGGGAGATATTTCACTATCACTATTGTAATTGCATTTATAATATGTTATAATGCAGTTTTTAATAATATATAATACACCCATACAGAGACGCGAACACAATATCACTTATAACAAATATACGGATTCCTCGGAAAGCGCGTGTAAATTAGTTGATGAAAGTCGTGCTTTACAAATCCTTCCCGGTGTTAGATAATATTCGAATAAAATACTGTATAGTTCTGGTCGGTCGAACTGCAATTTATACCGCGCAGAACTAGCGAATATTATATGTAATAATCAACCCTCCGAATACTTCCCGCGTTCAAATTTGAACTTGATAATATTCGCAACATTATACTTTATAGTACCATCATTATTACAACTTTCGGTTAGCTGCAGCTACAATACCACGCGTACTCTGTTGCGTACATACAAAAAACGTCGTACAATTATGTAGCACTGCGCATAGTTCAATAGTTGCATACATATTGTTACGTATTATTTATTCGGTAATCATATTATTTCTTTATAGAAACCCGCACGGCTGCAGCGCTCGTATATATAGGCGCACGAGTTAATTGATATCATCATGTACTGAAATAATAACACACAAATATGTAACACATTTTTTTATTTACGGTATGCAAATAGGTAGGTACATCGGTACGTCGTATTAATTACGAAACCCCGTTGTAGAGCTCACTTCATTATAACGCACTAATCATCTCCTAATCAATAGCTAATACGTACAATACATATATATATATATATATATATATATATCACTCGAGAAATTCGTTATCGTCGGCTTTTACACAACCTATTGATTTCCGTTAGAGAAAAAATTCAATACACACTATATATATACACACATACACTTCGGTTCAGTGCGGCTTAAATATTTTTTTCTTTCTATAAATACGAAAAATATTTCCTAGTAAAACCGATGAATATTAAATCATTATTAAAAATTAATAACATCATACATAGGTATAAACAATAATAGTTATCGATCGAAATCCATTGATTATTCACCGTACCGCTATTAGGTACGTTATAATATTACGCTTCTGATACGATTTCATTTTTGAACAATCCAATTATGCGTTAATTTTTTACTCGTGCACACATCATATATACTTATATGCTTTAACCTACTAAATTCTAACTGCATTAGTGCTGTACTTATATAGTTTATTATAATAGGTAATAACAATAAAGCGATAAATGAAAAATAATTGAACGTTTTAAATAAGCGTAAAAAAAAAAAAATTAAATTAAAGTCAATTAAAAAGAATTACAATTGTTCAAGTATTATAATAATCGACTATATATACAGCTAATATATAGGTATGAACGCGTATAAATGTATATAATCATAATGTTTTTAGATAAAGTTAAAACATTGAGAATTTGCATAAAAACATTTGGCATTTAAATTACCACTAAAGTATATTTATAAGTCTTAACAATTATTTTGTCATTGCGTTTATTTAAATTCTTTGAATGATAAAAACATGATATTAACGCGTTCTGCACTATTTTAATATATACTTATACCTATACGCGCCCATTATACTCTATATTATAGGTCCACGTAGGACCATCAGATTTATAATCTACGCATACAATTTTGAATTTAATGTAATATACTACCTACACTGTAATTAATATTATTAGTAACTATAATGTAACGATTATTAGTATATCATAACAAAACTGTATCATAATGTAAAAAATACGCTCATAAATAACATTATTAATATTGCCCAATCAATATTAATTATCATATGTAAACTTTACGTACAACACACTACCAATCAGTATTTTATTATTTTTCCGCTTTGTGTATAAGGTAATTAATAATTATGAGTTAACCGCTCGCTACATCTAAATGGTGAAATAATTAAAATGATAAAAAAGTGTGGACCATATCAATAATAATAAAATCACGTGAACCTTTGCCGCGAATGTTATCAAACGTGTAATTTTTTCTCCTCACAACATAAAACAACTAAAATTAAATAAACACTTAAAACAATTAATATGCATGTATATATTATATATACACACACACGTCATTATATATTATGGGTATGTGTTTACATACTTATTACTATATCGTATACACGGTATATACTTATAATATTATAGGTTATAAAGAAACTAATAATTATGTCTTCTTTAATGGCTCTAAAAGATCTATAAATATATATCAAATTGATTCAAAGCCTTTCGGTTTATCTTTTTTATGAGGTTCAATTAGAAAATTTTTATTATATGCTTACCAAACACAGCACATATAGAGGAATTATATACATTTAGATTCTCTCGCTTATTCAATAATTCCGAATGGGAACATTTATATTCAATTACTTTTGCAATCTTAAAAACAAACAATTTATCTTTTTTTTATTACTATTATGATTTAAACATAATTATTTCACACACACACACACACACACACACACACACACACACACATACGGGCTTATGGTACTCTGTGAGATCCACTTGAAAAAGTTGTCGTTGTGAGATCCATGACTTTAAATACGTATTTTTCAACGGGACCAAAACACAATATTTTAAAAATATATTCTGACATAACATACTCGTTATATACACCAACATACTTGTGTTATAAATTATATTGTAGTAGACGTTGTGAGATCCAGTGTGTGTTCAGATTGGTACCATATCTGAAGCACTATACGAGATCCTAAATTGTATATTATTTTAAAGTATCAACTTTACGAGATCCATGCGACGTTGCCATCCCCTTCATTACATATTGTATATTAGTTGTACGACTCACTAGTTATCGCCACAACAACAATGTTTAAATGATTCTCCGTGACGGTTTTGAAACCAGTATTATTTACTACCAGCTACCAGTGTATTTTACTCTTATATATCAGTTTTTGATCACGCCTTTTAAGTTTAAAGGCTATGTCAAACAGAACGCGTTTACAACTTAATATTATAGTTGCGTGATTTTGTAATTTTCTACAACAGGCATGTAAAATACGCGGTCATTTTTTGTGTGCCGCGGCTACCAATGTTAATGGACTACTAATATTAAAAGAAAAATTAAAACCGTATGAAAACATAAAAAATATTTTTTTAAATTCATATCCAACTATATTAGATTAAACATTATGTTACTTTTCTATCTTATCTTCTGATAAACTGTAATTGAATAAGAATTATTGTTTGTATTATAATTATGACTTAATAATTAAATATAAGTATACAATGTTTTTTTTTTATACATTTTTATATGTGGCCCGCTTATTAAACTATTCAATATATCTGGTTCATCCCAGTTCATACTTTGAGTTTGGCATGCTTTCTCTACAACGTCGTGTTCTAGCACCGCGTTAATAAAACACTAATAATGTGAATAACGCGTTCTGTTTGACATACCTAGTGCTAGCTAAAATGTCTAGCTAAAAATTATTATATGTAGATGTAGTAATGATTCTACATACGAACGAAAAAAACCTATAACTATATAAGAGTGTCCGCAATCCGTACACAATGACGGCAAGGAAGACAATGTGAATAGTTGATGTAATAATGATAGCTTAAATAATAAATAATATAATATACTATATATAGTCATGAAAATAATGTAGTATAATATACGACCGATGACTATTCTTAGGCGAGTAAAACTACGTGTTTAAGTATGAACAAATTTATAATTACGTTTTTCAGAATCATCATTTCATCGGCCGTATATAGTAAATTATTTTTAGCGTAACTTGCTTTGTCCCAACCATCTCTTACTGGAGTGGTAGGATACGTGGGTCGCGGGGGTAATAGGGCATTTTTCTTATCGTGGACATGTATGACATATTGTACATAATGAAACATATGGAACATTTTTAATATTTTTAAATTAATTTTTGTTAGTTATTTCAAACCAAGTCTTTACCCTAGTAATTATATTTTTAATGAATATCTAATTAAGATAATTTGTATTACAAGAAATGATGTACCTATATTTATGTTTAATTATAAAAAATTAATTAATTATTCTTCACATTCATATGGTACTAGATATAATTGTTCAAATGAGATTGTAATCCCTTTAGTGAGAACTGAATTTTATAAGTTTTATACACTATTTGTTTTTTGCAAAATTTGTGTACGGATTAAAATTAATTTATCGGTTTTAGGCTATACCTGTAGTAATTTTTAAAATTATATTGATACAGTAAATTTTAATGATTTTGTTATTTAGTAATATTTTATGTATATGTGATATAGGTATTATTTGACTAAAAATTTGTTTTTAATTAAGTTTTACTTAGATATATTTATGTAATATTGTATTTTATATTATTTTAATCAGAACCCTACTCACACCACAGGCTTTAGTGAGTAGACCAACTTTGTAATAATACATGTTATCATTGTACAAACATATATTTTGTTGGTAAATAAACGAATAATAATAAAAATAAAATCATAACAGTAGTCAGTAAGTAGCTATGGGTAATTTTGAATCGAAAAGAACATTTAAGTACATTTATCAAATCCAATTATTCGCTGTTGTATTTTAAAATAATTATATCGTTTACGGATAGAAGTTGGAAAAATGATTTCGAATGGGATATGCAAATAAGTTTTGAATATCTACCAAATACTACTCTCTCGGATAGTATATTGGTAAGCGTTTGGTATTCAATAATATGATATAATATTTAAATTTTGAATACTAAAATACAATACGATCAGATAGTAAACATATTTAAGTAAACCTCTTTATAAAGTAATAATAAGCATAATTATAAATTCATCAGACTGATAGAAATATAGAAATATTAACAATTCTAATTGACGAATGACGTATTATATAGTAAGTCAAGTAGGTAGTAATTAGTAAATACTCAATATAAATACATGAAATTATATTATTCTATTAATTATTATGCATAGTATGTGTAAATACAGTATACTGTTAGAAGTGTAATATTATAATATAATATAGGCTATAATATACCTATGCATTAGTGTTATACATTTATAACATAAAATTTATGTTATAAATGTATAACACTAATAAATGATTACAAATTACAAGCATAATAATTTAATATTATTATACTCACATTTTACTATTATTAGATTATTGAAAAAATCTCAGAAAAATCGTTATTACATATAAGTATGATTGTAACATAGTTATTTATATATTATAAATATACCCGATTAATCGATCCGTCGCGCGTCGAACGCGCTGCACAAATATTATTGTACCTTTAAACTGCTGCTAGCAGATTGTATATAAAATAATAATACAAATTATAAAATATAAAATGGGAACTCGTAAAGTGCTTAATATATAACTGATGAACAAACAGTGCAACGTTGCCGCTCTCATTAAACGTTGTGGATCTCACAACATCCACTACATAAAATTACGAACATTGTTAAAATACAAATGAACATAATAAAATATACACAGGTGAACACACACAATTTTCAAAAATGGGTCTTTAAGAGATCCGGCTAATTTTGGCTGGAAATCGTTCTAGGACACTTATAATACCAATATATAGAGAAAACGTTGCGAGATCCACCCATTCGGATCTCACAACGAAAACGGATCTCGCAACGCTGCTCATTTTCCATACGCCGGATCTCCTAACGTACCATAAGTACATCCACACACACACACACACACACACACACACACACACGTGTAAATTCATGTTCAAGAGCCGGTACCGATTCCTATAGGCCACTGTTTCCCAACCTGGGGGGCGTGTAGACATTTCTTGGGGGGCGTAAGCAGTCATTACAAAATACTGTTTTTATTTAAAAATGTATGGAAAATATGAAAAATTAATGACGACCGGTTATTGAGTATTGATAAAGAGACATAAATATAATCAAAAAAATATATTGATAAAGTATTAATAAACAAACATTGAGCCAGACATAAAAAAATTGTATAACGAAAAGTGTTGCCAGCCTTCACATTAATAAATTGTAAATTTCATTATATTATAATACTTACTATTTTACTATGATTTATATTTTATAATTATTATCATTAATAAAATTGAATTCATCTCGGATATTTTATAATTTCTTTGTAAAGTACACAAAAATGTGATATTTTTTCATGTTATAGAAGGGGGGGGGGGCGCGAGAGTTTCGAAAATCTACAAAGGGGGCGTGGAATAAAAAAGGTTGGGAACCACTGCTATAGGCTATAACGATTCGCGAACGAGACTCGTCGCGTTAACGATATTAAACTATTATGTTTATGTATATCTAGATCAGGGGTCGGCAATAGGCGGCCCGTGGAGCGGTAATGACAGGACCGCCAAAAATATTTTTCAATTTTATCATTCTCCAAAATGACGTTTTTAAATATCGTTTAAGATTAACTGCTCTCCGCCTTGAAAACACTCAGCACATTAGTTCTTCACCAAGAGTAGCAAATTTAAAAAAACTGGCTCAAGACAAAAAATGTAATTTTTCTCATTAAGCTTTTAACAATAAAATTGTGAAATTATTATTATTATATTAAATTTTTTATGGCCCCCGAACATTTTTTTTTCAAATTATCTGGACCGCCATAGAAATTAATTGCCGACCCTTGATTTAGATCTTCTGGAGCGTCATATAATAAGCGCGGTGTACATAAGTACGCATAAACTATATACAGTCATGGAATTACACAATGTACACGATGGAGATGTATAATATTATATGTATTAATTTAAACCCGCTAATAATACGTAACACAGGCACAGTGCACTTAATATAATATCGATGTCTGAATACTGCAATTAACTCTAGCCGCCGCGGTGTAGTATAATAACCTCAAACAATCCGTTCGGTTCGTTCATGATTTGCCGGTGGATTTGGTTTAAAATATAGTAAATTATAATACGATACGCGAATGCATATTGTAACCGGCCATTACCGTGAATTAACATTATATATCAATAAAAAGCGAGTAAAAACCTACTTGGGCCCGACGACAAAAATGGGCTAGCATGAAATGTGCGCAAATATGTTACATTGAGTGTTACATTAATTATGTGTCGCACTCTGCAGGGGTATGTGTAACATAATATAAACGCGTACCTCATAAATACTAGTATATAGCTACGGCGGGAGACGCGTAGGAAACGCTGTATAGGAACATTTACATATTTCACGGGTGTACACAGAGATGATATCATAATTTTGGATTTTTCCAATTTTATTATAACGTCCGCAGTTTTTCGTGAGGTCCGCGGCTATCAAACACAATATCTATTATACATGTTTTCACGCGCGAATATCAATGTATATTTAACAAATTTTCACGTTCGTCGTTTATAAGTTCAGTTGTTTAATACACTAGGTGATTTAAGCAAAAAAATAAATAAATAAATAAATATTATATTTCTTTATCGTCTCGATACTGCTTAACCGTATGTCCGACGCATATCGATGTATTCATTATATTATACGGAAGTATTACATGTGGTGCGAAATCAAAGTAATATTGTCTATACGTATAACACTGAGATCTATGCGTTTTATGAAGTATACCGACGCGGCATATAATATTTATAGCGAATACGTCTTTACCAGGGCCGGATTTACCTACAAGCAAAATAAGCATTGCTTACGGCCATCGAAAAAATTCGGCCCGTAAAATGTCTAGTTTTTAAAAATTAATTATTACTACCGTAAGGGATAATTTTAAGTTATTATCAGACATTTCAATGGACATGCAAATTGAAGACATAGAAGGAGGAATGAAAAAGTTATTAGAAAGGTATCCAAATGATTTCCCTGATGATTTCACAAATGAGTTTACACAGTTTTTAAGTTTTTCGTCAACGTCTTTATCATTAATTACAACGAACGAAAATAAGAATAAAAATATTTTGCTTAACATGTATAAGATGATAATTGATTTAAATGTGACCTAGAGTTTTCCAAATATTGAACGGTTGTTACGTTTATATCTTTCTTTTATGTGTACCAACTATACAGGAGAAAGATCATTTAGCCGATTAAAATTATTAAAAAACGTTTTAAGATCTTCATTATCACAAAATAACCTACAAAATCTTGGAATTTTAAGTATTGAAAGTGAATTTGTAAAATCTCTAAACTTTGAAGATGTGATACAAAATTTTGCAAATGAGAAATCCAGAAAAAAAAAAAATGTTTTGATAAACAAGTTGATAGTTGCGACGATGACAGCAGCGACTAATGTTATAATAATTTATGTATTTACTTATAATTTAAAAATATATTTTATAAATAAAAATTTTCAATTTATCATAGTTTTGAGTTAAATCTTTTTATATTCATTTGTAATATAATATAATATAATAATATTTTGTTATTTGTAGTATTCACTCATAATCCCCCCCCCCTAAATTTGGTGAAAGACTATTATATATCTAATAGAAAACAATATTCTTCATATACTCAATACTCATATATATACCTGTTTATTACCTATATTTATTAAGTAATTAATTAGACCCATCTAAATAATTTGCTTACGGCCCCCAAAGTACTTAATCCGGCTCTGGTCTTTACGAATAATTGAAATACTGAAAATATGTTGACTTTGCACGCGAATATCCGTACGCTGCGACAGTACGGCAGTATATCATAAACACTGCAGATGTGAGCATACACGTGTACACTAGCACCAGGCAATTCGTATGTACGTACATAGTACATCGTGCGTGAAATATATGAAACGCTGCGAGATTCAAATAAAAGCGTATACGAACGAAAACCGCCTCGAGAAATATTCGAACTGCGGCAATAACCACCTACGACCACGACCTCGGTCTATTCGAACGTTTGACATGTACGGTTTCGCCTATATAAATATAATAACATAACGCCATACGTGCAAGACCCATGTAAGTAGTGCATTCGAATCGGGAGGGACGTGTGGAAACTGTAAGCACACGTCTTGTACCGCAACTATATTTTTTGATAAAAAAAAACTTCAAGTCAAACCCTGCCATTGGGCAACGGCCCCAAGATTTGTTTTCGGAGGGGGGGGGCTTTAAAAAACACCGGGTACGCTTTTTTTGTTGATAAAAATAACATCCTTCCGCGGGAGTATATACCTAACATAACATGCGTATACTTTTATTTTTCCCAACCGAGCAGTTGTTTCGTCGAGTGTAATTATTTTCAACCAACATCGAAACGTATAAACAGATAAATAGCGTACACGTGCTGCGATTCTAAACAAATAACGCGAACACGAGTGTGTAGCGATTTTTTTTCCTAAAACCTTACACAGATCAGCGTGCACACAACTCGTTCGCGAGTTCATAATAAGTGCTCGTACATGTAGGTAACCCTAACCTAACCCGCATATTAATAATACGAAGTCGTGCAGCATAATATCGAATCCACGTCATGCGTATACAAAATGTTTTATGAACAATCCATATTGTTGCGCGCACTCGATTCGCATTGAAAACATTATAATAAACGGTTTTCGCGGTATAATACGGTGGTGTTTTACACGTTTACCGCGGTATAACGTTTGTACACTCTCTCGTCCGGCAACATCTTGTATATTTTTACCGATGATTTCTCGTTTCACTATAATATTCATCGAGTAGCCCAGTAATATTATTCTATATCCACGTAGACGAGTACGAATTTCGATCTGAAAAAATCACGGTGCGCCCGCAGGGCATAATATCAATATTATAAACGGCAAACTGTATCGCGCGCGGAGTCTGTAATATCACGTATTTTTACCGTAAACGAGGGGTAAAACTGTAGGCGGGTACCTATGATTAGTTATTACTATTATTATGAAATAGATCGCTGTGTACACTCGTGAATTGTTTTTATCGATTCATTACAAAGCGGTATACATACAGTATACACCTATATATTAACGCGAAAACAAACAGTTATTTAGACACGCAGACGGCGAGAAAGAAAAGGGGGAGGGGAATAATCACCGCTACGGCGAGATTAAAAATTGATACACATTTTCGTTCGCCTACATCACATAATCATCGGAACTGACGTATTGTTGCGTATTGTTGCGCGAAACGCAGTGCCGTAGCTAAGGGGGGGGGGGCTTAAAGGCTTAAACCCTCCCCCCCGAAATATCAAATTGGAAATTGTGTATTCGTCTGTCACTGGCATGCATTTCTTGTATCTACATTCTACCATGATTGTAGTATTCACTATTCAGTATTTTAAAGTATTTTATATTATTGTGATAAGGTAACTACCAAACAGTATTCTAAAAATGACAGCAAGTACCATATAAATATGATTACCATAGACCTATTACAAATTACTTGAAAATGAATTTGAATTTTGGAAACAAAAATGGTCCAATGAAAAAAATTGTATTCCAAAAAGTCCCTTAGATACAATACCTAAGTGTCCAGAAGAATTGTTTCCAAGTATAAATGTTTTTTTAAAAATACTATATTATCAGTATCAACTGCATCAGTCGAAAGAAGTTTATCTACTTTTATGGTCTAGCGCTGATGAATATTCATAGAGATATACATATTGATTCTGAAGTAAAAATTAATATGTTTGCTTCAAAAAAGGAAAGAAGATTATCTAATTATTTATTTCATTGGGTTTTTTTATTATTATTATTATTATTATTATCAAAGTTACTAAAATCTGTATTTTTAGTTATGTTTACAATTATTTAATTGACTTCCTCTATGCCTATAGTTCTTATCTATATGAATAAGTTTAAAATAAAAGGAAAAACGTTATAATTATTGAAATATCGTTTTTTTTTATCTAAAAAAAAAAACACATGCTTTAATTGACGACAAAGAATGAAAAATGTCATGTTAAAACTTCACTGGCGAAGCGACGAAAATATCACGGGAGTTTTTGAATTCAATATTCTTAACACTGGTACGAAACACACGTAGGTAATATTATTTACCGACGTTATAATATCATCGCGGTTCGAGAAAAAACCGTGTGTTTTCGCATTTACATGATGCACGCGATAATATCTGCGCAGCGATTGACATTGACGAGCGATAAACCAATATTGTTCGCGTCATGTGCGGTTCGCGGAATATATTATGTATATTACTAAGATTAACAAGCCGGTGTGATCAAACAGAATAGAATACGTCGATGTATTATTACGTGCACGCGGCCGATTAGTCGAAACGCGGTAATTATTATCATATTATTAAATTAGCGTTATTAGCGCGTCGTTACCGTTGTTGGCAAACCGTATTTCGTACACGTTTCGCGTTGATCATTGTTTTTTTATTATTATTATTATTATTATTATTATTATTATCGCGAACGTCCGCGCAGTGCACATGTACCGGTTTGCTCTACATCACGGTACGTCTACGGCCCGACGGAGAGTGAGCTGTGCACACGTAGGTATATTGTTATACGCGATATCGTTTGTAATAGGTGTACGAGCGGTTCTAAGAAAACGTCTCGACGAAACGTTCGGACGATTGTGATTAATGATGTGTATATCGTACCGTGTGTACGTACAAATACGTAATTGACGACCGCGCAGCCTCTCGAACGCACCCAAATTGATTAGGAATAGTATAGCTGGAAACCGCGCGGTCAGATAATCTCTGAGAACGTGTTCTCGGTCGAATATTGTTTTTGTGAATAATCGCCGCCGCCGCCGCGGGTAATCATCGTTTAGATTCTCACTTCCACGTTAAAAGTCGATTGTTTTCTCTCTCTTTTTCTCTCTTCGTTCACGTTTTCCACCGCGTCCCCGTACGCAGGTACTTACAGTGGCGAAACGAACCTAAAATTACTCATAAGCAACCTAAATTGTACATACCCACCCACCCACCATCTATAAGCAACTATTATATACTTAAAATATATTTTTTTTCAATAAACACGTTTACAATAAAACTAGGTAGGCTACCTATAGAATATATTATAGTGTAGTCAATAGTACAGTGGTTCTCAACATTTTTGCAGTCGCGGACCACCCCTAGACCTAAAAATTCGAGAAGCGACTGCTTCTCAAACACCACGTTCGTTTCGCCACTGGGTACTTACGTACAACGTTATTATTGCATTATACGCAAGACCGTCGACGAAAAAAAAATTCGTCTCAACAACCATTCGTGCACTCGTCGTGCGCCGCGATAAAATACATATTGTTCTATACATTTGTGTACTACCTGATCAAAGCGGAGACGGACACTCGTTTATATTGCACTACTAAGTGCGGTCCGTGGTGTCAGTCTTACGGGCGAAGGGCCCGAGCGCGGTAGAAGATAAGGATATGATAAATACTCTTTCAACATTCACACGTGATGACTGTAATAGACTTTTCAAATATTTCGTACGCATTTATTTCAAATGAAATAGATCGGTGCAAAACCGATTTACTTCGATCGTGAATTACGAGTCGTATTCTGGTACTTGATGAGTAATGCTCCCGTTTCGACCGCGGTTCTCTCGCGATATCGTCAAAATAGCACGTGATTGAATTCTGCGATTTCGACTTGAAATAAAATCTCCACGCGTAGGGTACCCCAGCTATAATCGACATTGAAGACGACAAGATTATTGGTCGTTGCGAAATCGTTGCGACTCGCGGCCGTTGTCAGATTTAGCACGGATTTCCGAGAATAATATTACAACAGTGTATATCACGTACCGCTGTATCCGCTCAACTGCGACTTGACGACACCGGCGCCGGGCTGCTGTGAAAATAAACGTTATCGGCGTATCGTCGTTCCGTTTCACAACATTGCGCGATTTTGCCAGTTTTTCGATTTTCGGTTGAAAATGTTTTTCCGGGGACCGCACCTATCGACCTACCGTCGGGGATCCAAGTTCCCATATCCTCCCCCCCCCTATTTCACGCCCGCAGTGGTTGTACCTACCACCAGGGCCATATTTATGCAAGGACAAATGGGACATTTGCACTGGGCCCACTCGAAAGAGGGGCCCACTGACCTCATTAATTATATACCATTTTTATCATATTTTTGGAAAACACAATTTTACTTGGATATTTTTTTGGGTATAAAGTATAATGGGGATTTCGCGAAAACGATGGCTTTAATCAACATTGACGATAACTTAAATTCATTAAAGATATGAAAATATCACATGCATTTCCAAACTAGGAAACGTGTCTACAAATTTTTCTTACAATGCCTGTTACAAATTGTTTCAGTAAACGATCATTTTCTTCATTAAAAATAATTAAAAATAGATTACGATCTACATTGAGTCAAGATAATATAAACGCTCTAGGAATATTAACTATTGAACGTTATATCACAGCAAACCTAAATTTTGATGATGTTATTGACCACTTTTCTAAGCAAAAAGCAAGGAAATTTTTGTGAAAACTGAAATAAAATTAGATTTATAACATTAAACGTAAAAACATTTAATTTAATACCTATACAATATACCTAATATTTATTGTATGATGCAACTACTCATATACTCGTACTAATTATATACAACATTAATTTAAAAATATATTATGCGTACATTTTTATTTTAGCATTGAAGAAAATAGAGATGGACAATTTGGGGCCCAAAATTGTAAAATGTACTGGGCCCACAAATTGGTAAATCAGGCCCTGCCTACCACACTGTACCTATACGCATGTGATACGTACTAATAACACATCGATCGCCGGAAACCGTTATTCGGAATTCGACATAATGTTGCACCGACTGCAGGAGGTACTACTGCTATCGCCTCGGCGCAAAACCTCTTTTAATTATTCCTGCGCAGATATAAACATTATACAGGTACACGCGACGACGAGACCGCACCGGAGGGCACGTGTCACTCGGAAAATGTTTGGCCGTTACGAATTTCACTGCAACAGCCGTCTGTATACCGACATATAGGTTGTCCGTGTCCAGAGGTCGTGCGCAATAATAATAATAATAATAATAATAATATGCGCCTTCGACGCAGTCTTTTGTGCGGCGCGTATTCGAATCAAATTGAAAATGTGACCGCGTTTATATAACATACACATATACATTTTTGTTATTATTATTTCACGACGAGATACAAAGCAGAAGAGAAGTAAAAGAAAAAAACCTACGGGTCGTACTCGTATATACGTGTACATATTTAAGCCTCGTTCTCGTCGCGTATCACAAAAAGTATACACACATATATATATATATTGTTCCATAGGCGACACGTCTACTTGCGGTTATTACCGGGTTAAGTATTTCGAATATTATAAACTTGTATATATGTACGCGCGATACCATTGTATCCAACTCGTACATATTATATATGTGTGTGTGTACTGTTGGTGGTCACGTACTTATACGGACACACACACACACACACACACACACATATAATAAGCTGATATTTCAATCTGTTTTCATTTGTGTGTGTGTGTGTGGACAACACACGCGTGGCAGGCACGAGTCACGTTTCCATTTTTAAATGACAGCAATAATACGACTTCATGCATACTGTACGTGTATGCACGACCGTGCAAGGACCTGCTGCTAAAGGACCGAGGGGAACAGACGCTGCACACGTCACGTGTACGTAATTTGATTTTCGTTAATTCAATATAACGTAACACATGCATTGTGTAGTATATACATCTCGATCTGGATGTAGAGTTGACCACGAGATCTTCGACCGCAGGTGACTGCTGCTGCGCACACGACCGATTGAACGAATATTGTATAGATAAGGGATTCGCGCTCGTTCCTTCGTCCCCAGTATCAACGCAAGGTCTGTCGATTGTGCGTGCACACCCTATCCCTTGCGCTCGTGACCCTTTCCGTAACTATTGACCCCCGTCCGACTCTTATATGGGTACGCGTGTGTACATGCATTCAGGGAGATCTTTTAAGCTCGAGCAATACCCTACGTATAATGTAGTTGTCTCGAATTGTATTAGATTCGCAAATGCGTATACATACGAGTACTCAATCATTCCTCACTATGTGTAGAGTCTGAATCGGTTTGTTTCGACGTGTAACGCATATTCCTTTACCGCGGATTTACGGGTTTTCAAAAGAATTCTTATAATTGACGGAAAAAAAAATCCAAAACTTCGTCTCGATATGTAATGTATAGCGGGACGCGTGCAAGTATCGCCAATGACGCGAACTGTACGAGACGATATATCGAGTCGAGATGCGGTTCCGAGGAAGAAGAAACGAGGCTGCTCATGAATTATAGAGACAGTCGCGGAAATGGCGTCGTGGCGAACGGGAAAAGAAAGGAACAGAGCTGCAGGACGACCGAGGAAATGTTGTGTTGACGGTCGGGTGCGCAATCGGAAATGATCTGAAGACTTGGCCGGTTCGAGCGATGAAGACGCATGCGATAACTGGAGGTATAAAATATGTACATGCCACGCAGGGTGAAGGACCCCCGGCAAAGTATCGTTTCGATGATGACGTTATACTATATAACGTCGATTAGTGAAATATTTATTTTTGTTTCTGTTACCGAATATCGCGTCGTGTCGATCGAGTATTTTACACGAAAATCATACTTCTTCAACGCTGTGCGACATCATCCCACGGGCCGGGCGTGTTCGTCGGCCATGCTTATAACATGTTTGTAGTTAGAAGACAAAATAAAGTTACCTACCCCGCGCCGTCTCTAACCGCGTATATGTAATATGCACATTATCGGCTCGTCGAATCGAGTAGTTTTCGGTATGCACGTGTAGGTACGACGGACGAGTCTTATAGTTCATACGTACCATCGCAGCACACGTCAACAAATACATACCGCTGTTGTATACTTTATTGTTTTACATAACACGTATGTATTATATTATGATATATTCACTCGTGTTTTCGTCGACCGATCGAGAATAACGCGTCAACTGCCGCCGTATTTAAGACAAACACACCGGAATATAATAGCGAGTAAATAATTATGTTATAAACACACACGGGCAGCATATTTCGGGAGGTGTGTTGTGCTCGGCGGAGACGTACGCGGTACAGTCTTTAATTTAATCATGGACCGCGAACGGTCACGCGAAATATTGTCAAGGAGGAGCACAGCAGCAGCCTATACTTTTCGGATCCATATACTATAATACGTGTATACTATTATACGCGTAACACATATTTACACGTAAACCGGAAAGGTCACTAGGTATACACGTACATTACACAGGGTGTAACGAGAAGTTCGGACATTTTTATTTTTCCGCTATATACATTTGCACCGCGTCAAGTCTGTCTGACGTTTGTGTTACGCCCTGTAACGCATATGCACGTCGTACGACTTAACGTCTTAACGTAGGCGCACGAATGATCGCGGGATGATTTGTGCTCGCGGCGATCCTCTGCAGCTCTTTCCGAGTCAAATATTGGGTGTAGGCCGCGCGCGCGGCGTTATTCAATTTCGTTTCGGGTTTTTATTTTTTATTAACCTGCACCCTGCTCGTGCACACATGCCGGTGTATAAATAACACGGTAATAACATTGTCAGAAACAGGCTGTTTACAGGTATATCATGTGTGTATATACAGGCACCTATACGGGTGCGAGGAGCGACAAAAACGTCCGCCTCCGAACGGCCGCCGTCGAAAGTAATAATTACACACACATATAGATCTTGTTTTTTTCACGGGTTGTATTTTTATCGAACAACCACGGTATAGTGTTAGCCACCAGACCGAACGTTGTTGGATGTTCTTCAGATCCGAGTGCGTATAATGTGTTTTTATTATTAAGTATTATTATTTTTATAATTTCTCTCTCTCTCTCTCTTTGTGTGTGTATCTTTTAAGGTTTTCGTTTTCCATTCTTGTGTGCAAAACGCGGTTTGCTATGACCATATTATACTCCTCGTATTGCGATAAATATATTTCGTGCGCACGTAAAACGTCTTTGGAAATAATTATAGGATTCACTCTACGTTCAAGTCCCGCGGACGGTTTACTGTGACGAGTACGTACAATATACATTACAGTCTACAGATAATTGTTTGACTATTATCGACTGCCCATATATATCTATCATTCCTGTTATCATGGCAAAACGTCGTTCGCTTTTTGTATGATGTTCAGTTTCGGCCAACCGCGTTGGAAAATCAATTGACTTTGTCAGATGTGTGCGAAAAGTTATCTAGTCCCCGGTCCGCATTAATTATAACTAATAAGTATAAAATGTATTATACTCGTATAGTACAAAGATGAATATTATAAGAAGTATAACAATCAATAACATTTTTCTAGGCGGATTTGATAAAAAAAACTACTTTTCCTTCAAATGTACGAGTATTTCAGTCGCTCGCAGTAATGTGTTATATTATTATAATACGGCATCCGATACACATATAACTATATAAGTTACCTGTTCGCAAATCACCGAAGATTCTAGTGTACTTATTATAGTCAATTGTGTATCTAGACGGTACATTTATTTCAAAATATTACTCCGCCGCCGAACGTTATGTGCGGAAAAGTTAAAACAATTCAAACATTGTTAACACACACACCGAACGCGTAATTACATATACATACATACACGGTTGTACGAAATGTAATTAATATTATGGCACTTTTCACTTGTGTATCCGAGACGTTAAAACGTAAACTATTCGATAAAAGTGTATCCTACCTACTGTTCTATAAATGATTACGTTCAACTAATTGTTTGAAAACAAAATACCTAGACTCGCAGGCGCGCGGACGAGTAATTAACGCCGTTATTGGCACACACCCTTAACTTATCGTGATAAGTTACTAATATTTAAACGCCCTCCCTCGGAACGCGATGTTGCGCAAGGTGATGTAATCGCGCGAAGCTCGAGCTTTTCCGAGACGATCACGAGCATAATGTATAGGTTCACAATGTAGGTGTACAGCTGCAGGTTTCGTGATCATGTGAGCAACACATTTCGATTTTCAACAATTGACGGGTAGGTGTAACACCATCTCATTGACGCGTCCGCGTGCGCGAATTCCGTTGACCCAATAGAGAAATTGAAAACTACCGCTTCTACATACAATATACCACCTACTTAATCGCAATCGTTGGACTCTGACGGTTTTTTTTCCGCTTATTATTTATTAATATTATTATCGTTTATTTTTTCCTCTCTCTTCCCGTTTTATCGTCGGCGACTTTCATCAGCACACAAGTTCGTAGAACAAGGATCGAAGGTTACAAAGTGTACGCGCCCGAGTTAAGAGGAAAAAAAACATACACACGCACATGTGCACGTATGCGGCATTCACACGCGCGCCGCAGTTAAATAATATTTTTTTAATAAGAAACAAACACACCTTTATTAATTTTTTCCCATCTCTACACGTAATATATAATTATTATACGTATCGATATGTGTTTACCAGTCGATCGGCTCGTTTCAATTAAAACACACACATGCACGTATGGGAGTTCTCGCAGCTTATCGTTTTCGCGTCGTGTTCTTGTAAAACTGGCCTAATTGATTAAACCTCGTTTAACGTGGAAAACGCGCGCTTATCGACGGAAAGGTTATGATGTTGTATGATACGATTTCAAAACCGTTCGACACCGCTCGAACACGATAATAAAAATAATAATAATTATACGAGAGCAATAATAATTAGTGCGTATTTTATTCAATAAAAACACGATATTATACCCATACGTATGAACGACCACGAGTGGTATTCAGCGTGCATATTCAGCGTGTACGGCCAACGGTTACGTTCTCAATCGATCGTCTCGGCACATTCGCATCGTGTACGCACAGTGTTTAGCGATATTATCCCGCAATGCACTTCTTGTGCAACGCGTACGTACGTACAGACGCAGGTACGCGCTGTAGTATTCAAATTAGGTCATAACCGCTGCTGCTCGTCGAGACCGCCTTTTGTGCACTCGGAACCGTTTAGAGCCGCGTGTCCGACATATTGTTCCCGCGACGACTCCCTCCGGCCCTTTGTCCGCAATCTGCACGAAGCGCATTACAATATCATATAATATGCGCTACGCCTATAATAATAATAATAATAATAGTATTACGCATTGTTTACGGCGGGAAAAGTTCAAAAATTAATTACATCCGTACGTATTATTTTACACTGCGCGTGAAGGCGCGCGCGAGTTCTATTTATTTCGTTTCATCGATTTCGATTAGGACTCGTGTGATTGAAACTTAACAATATTCCACGGCAAGTACACGCCGACCGGTTTCACGTTATGCCGTCGCGGACGCGTTCTGCGCGCAAGATCTTAATTTTTATAACATCCGAACTAAAGTATTCGGTTGCCGATTTGTTATTTTACAAGGAACGATAGGGCACCGGACGTACCTAAAATATCACCCGATAACGCGCGACTTAATATGTGACCTCTCCCACATTATCTTTAGTTGTCCTACATTATCCTCTAATCGCTTGATTCTTTTCAGTTTTTCAAAATCCCAAAACATCCAACTAACCCTTTTATTCTTAATTCCAATTCCGAAATCGTTATAATCCGTATATTATCCTTCATCCTTGAGACTGGTCTATCCGTCTAATTAGATTTTATTATTGTAAACAAATAGTCGATCGTACATACATTTTTTAAATGTAGAAGTAAATTGTAAACTCACAAAATTTCATAAATAATAAAAAAAAAAACGCGCGACCGCCGCCGCATTGTAATACGACTTGTTGTGCACTGTACCATTATTATTGTAAGATTATGTATTGATTAATTCCCCGTCGCCTGTGTGTACTGCTCCGTCGTTCACCGTCGTACTTACGTGTTGTGAAATTAATATTTGTACAATATATTGTTTCAAAATGTACATATTTTAACACGTTAAATGATATTGCAGCTACAATCTGTCGAGATTTCTTAGCGAATGTTTTTAAATTAGATGTATTATGAAAAAAAAATCTCCGCAGATAAAAATTATACGAACATTATATACATATGTGTGTGTGTATGTGTGCGTGCGTTTTAATCAAGCGAACCGCGTTTAATAAGATTATTAAAAGTTATAATAAGATTGTTATTATCGTACGAACGTGCGTTAAACAATATACATTATATTATTATAAAACACATATTGTGGCAGACTGTTAAACGTGTACCCACTTAAAACAGCTAGTGGCCGTTGGAAAACGAAAAAAAAACAATACACTTATTATATCCACGTATCCTGTGCGTAAGCAAGGACTTGCCGGAGCTATTATAATATACTGTTGTACTTAGAAAATCGTTTTCTAAGTATTCGTAAAAATTAACAGCGTACGGATCGGTACAGAAATAGCATTGTGTTGCGGCTGAATGTTATGCATATTATTACGTTGCGACGTCTGTATAAACGTATAATGATTAGAGTTCAAACATCTATACGTGTATATTCTGTTTCCGACCGTTCGGAAAACGTGGTCGAACAGCTGTCCGACGAAATTAAATTTTGGTGATAAAATACTTTAGCTCGACGCACAGAACGTATACACAAAGCGGTGGCAATTTTTTCCTCCCCTCGCTTGTTATGATTATTATTATTGAGTTGTATTTTGTAATTGGGTTGTATAATCATAAAACTCTTTCACCCTCCGAGCCTTGTCGCCTTCGCCGTCGTCATCGTGTCCGCCACTACACGCACACACAAACCTGCACGAACACGCACCCGCACACACGTCGTTATTAAAATGAATTAGGACTCGGTGGCGGCGGTGGCGGTTTATTTACAGGAAATTACAATTCAAATCACGCTCCCTTATTTTCTCTTTACCGCGTCGTTCGGCGCTTCACTCCCCGTCGACCCGGCCGATGCACACCCCGCCACGCGCGTATTATATACATACATACACATATGGTCCGTATACCGCGGTATCTTTATTACTATCTTTGTAAAGGAAAAAACAAAACGACGAAAAAATATTACACGTTATAGGCCTACGAGTACATGTACTGCGATATACTACTATTATGGTGAGGTGGAAAAGACGTTGACGGCCGTGAGTCACAGGTGGCCGATGGACTATAATATATTCGATATCTCCGATACACGTACACACTCGATTACCCGAGTCGTTGTCGTTTCGTTATTATTATTAATAATATTCGTACGTCGTCGAGCATCTGGAACGTTTTTCGTTTTAAATAAGCGCACGATTCCGGGGCCGGGCGGGGCATGCGTCTTGAACGCAGCTAATTATTCTTATTATGTACATGGCACGGCGTAAAAACGCGTCTTCTATTAACGATCTAAAATTAATCATTTTTCCCCGCGCGCACGCAAATTACACTACGTACACGCTTTGAAGCGCATTACCAAACGGCTCTATAGTACATCATATGGGGATGATTACTTAGCGAGCGCACTTAACCATATGGCGAAAACGGACGTGGCCGCACTTCCGTGTTCTGACGAAATAATAATCAACTCGCTCGCGTACAACATATTATACACGTATGGTAAAGGACATTTCACATTAGGTATATACGGCACACGCCGTTGCATTATCGCGTTAATTTACACTCCGATATATTTTTGAACACCACGATACCGCGGTACATGTCTTAATATTTTCATACGCAAGGCCGACAGGTACAATACACAAAAACCGTCACCGCCACGTAACGACGGTCGGACCGGTAAAACGTTTGTACACACAATTGTAGTGTAAAATATAGTAAACTATAGCATAGGACATTATACGTTTGCGCGGCAGTATTTATCCGTGTACATCGTCTCCGTATGAAACTTATTTGTTCACACTTTAAACTTCTTGGTCGCGTGTAAACTACTATTATTATGTGTTCTTAAAAATAATTTTTTGCCGACAATCAATAATTATTGTCGCTCGCTACTCAAACCAACGACGTCAACTCCGATATTGATTTATTTCGACGTAACGCGTGTACACATTATATTATAAAACGACGAGGAACGAAAATTTTGCGCGCCGGCGCTCACTACGATGCGTGATGGCAACATCTGACCGGATAGCGCACTAGTGCAGTATAACCGAGTATGCGAATATACGTTCATCGTCCTTTACCATAATATAATAATAAACGTTTCGGTTGTCGGACGCACGCCAAGAAAGTTTACGTTTTCGTGCGAAAAAAAAAACGCTAGTTCGGTAGCGTGCGATTGTTATAATATTATATTATGTACCCCCGAGCCGTTGCATTATGATATTATTACGTGCGTGTATATGTGTGCGTGTGTGTGAGTATACTTAAACGAAACACTTGTAATAATATATATATGTATAGTTACTTGCGTCGACGATGTGTAGGTATTTACGATGCTATATACAGCGGCGGCGGCGGCATGTTTTAGTTTTATTAAAACGTTCACTAGCTGCAGCCGTACATCATACACGTATATTATACCGTATATAACATACCTACACACTTAATTGTATTATTAATCCGTCCCTCCCCCCCCGTCCCCGTCTCCGTCTGAATGACCGAACAGTCGAAACCGATTTGTTTCGTGTACATCACGTCATTTGTTTATACGTAATAGTGCCGAGTGAATTTTATTGGCAATAAAAAACGAAAAAATGTAGAGAAGAAACGATGATGGTGTTCGTGCTCGAAAAAATGTACACGCTACCGGTTTGTCGACTTCATCGGTACGGTTTAAAAATGTGTTTGAGGAGTCGACGAAAACCCGTTTACGAAGACCCGCTAAAGGAACCGCGGCGCGCACGAACGCCCCCGTAAACGCGCGTCCGTTACGATCGGATCGTATCTTTGTCGATACGGAACGCTCCGATTCGTCGTGTTGTAATTAAAACGCAATCCTTTATCGCGTTAAAAACGTGTGCATATTCCGGGCGAGTCGGTTGTACACAACGCGATAATACGTACGATGTAGTGTACGCCGTAAATATTGATTTAGATTCACCCGGTCGACTTGGAAAAATAATAATATAAACTATAATATTAGAAGAATTAGTAGTGAATTTAAATTAGTGTCATCTTTAAAAAATTTATACTGTGCCTTTGTGGGGTCGATTTCGGAATATGGATCTGTTGTTTGGGATCCGGGTACTTCTTGTGGTATGAATCATGTTGAACGTAAGTTCCTTTACATTGCAGCGTACAAATTAAAAATTAATCACCCACCCCATGATTATTCTACAGTCATGCATCAACTTGGCATGAATACATTAGCCGACAGAAGACTGGAAGCTAATTTGATTTTCCTCAGACGTCTTATTGATGGCCTAGTAGATTCTCCTGAACTATTAGCCAAAATTAACTTCAAAGTTCCATCTTTTCATTATCGTCAGTTAATTATCTTTTCCTTGCCCAAATGCAACACCAACTATGCAAAAAACCAACCACTATATCGTATGATGGGTATAGCCAATAGGGATCCATCAGCACTACTATACTATTAACTGTTTGTACCTAATATATAAATTTACAATATTGTAATTTGGGCATGTCCCGTATTGATATAAAATAAAATAAAAAAAATAATATAATACGAGTTGCCGCGCGTCTGTTTCACATGTAATAATTAGTAATACGCGTGTTTATGTGCATAGTTCGCAAATAACGCATTACGTTATTAAACGCACGTCGACGGCGTGTGACGTTCGTCAAAAGAATAATACGTATAACATTATACCGGTGTACACGATTTGACCGCGCTTTTCGAAAATTATTAGTTAATATAGTTTACATAGTCAATAGTCATTTCAGCGTTCAGTGGCTGCGGCCACATACCGCATACGCGTGTGTATAACGTGCGGAATGTAATAACGGTATATTTTATACGCCGTCGACGCGTTCACGTTTAATTGGACTGCAGTCGCCCCGTCATCTATCAAATG
Source organism: Periphyllus acericola (assembly GCA_949715065.1). Lineage (NCBI taxonomy): Eukaryota > Metazoa > Arthropoda > Insecta > Hemiptera > Aphididae > Periphyllus > Periphyllus acericola. The sequence goes on along the minus strand of OX454272.1, from coordinate 1,363,102 downwards.
AACTTTGTTTAATCAAAAACCCGCCTTCGCGTATAATGGAAGCTCGTAAACTAACTTTGTACGCGTACATCTATTTATATATATATATATGTATTTACATCGCGCCACCAGCGTACGCGTACAACACACGTAATATAGGACACGCCGCCGGTAAACTTGCCAAACATCGGCGCGTCGCGCGAAAGCTGTTCGGAATCCGAAATTTATCACACCAAGTTCAAACTTGATATTGTGCTGCGAAAGAGATTTTCATACGCGTCGGGTTCAGTTATATTCATAACACCTGTAACAGTGTAACCCCATCACGTTATACACTGACCGCCTTGAACATTTTTTTACTACGTAAATCTAGGTATCTAACATCTAAACCATAGGCGCAAATCCATTAGAATTTCTGGGGGGGCTAAACTAAAATAAAAACTATATTCAAATAATTTGATAGATATCGAAAAACAAAAAAACACATTGTGTCGCATATTTTGTTGAATTGAATCTGAAAGCATTTTAACAGCCTATAAGTATGCATAAATACAACAAAACAAGACCATTAAAAGAATAAAGTTTATTAAAATTATTGTAACACAATTGTTCTATTTTTTCTTGCAAATTTGTTGATGATGGAGTCATTGTCAATATGTTTTACAATATCCTCTTCAATATTAAAAATTGTGTTGAAACGATTTTGAAGCATAGATGTTCTTAACCATGTTTTTAAGCGGCGGCGGACTTGTTTACAATACGACGCGTGTTACTTCGTGCGGGACTATGCTGCGGACTGGTAACTGACGGTTTAATTTTTCTGATATATATAGATAACGCTCTCGATTGTTCTCGAATAATTTTAAAGATTTTATGACGTTATCGATTATATAATGTTTCTCGAAGGTTCTCGATAAGCACTAACGTACGAGAACATTCGCGAATAAGTACTGTACAATTAGTAAATATCTGTCTGCGACTTCAACCACGTCATTTTTCATTGCCCCTCTCTCTCTCCTAGCAGACACCTTCTTTTTTCATTCCTATCCACCCTAGGTTATCCCACTCCCGATTCAAATCTTCTCCTTAATTCCCGTTCTACTCTCATTATCAACTCCATAATTTCCTTCATCATTTCCGCTGGCTTCCTAATTTGATTAATTGTTGTAAATAAATAATATAAATATTTTGTAAATTTCTTTTGTAAATAGTAATTGCATTGCTGTAATGTTTCCGACAATGGCAAAATAAAAAATAAAAAAAAAAAAATTAGTAAATATATACATCATATATTTTCACATAAAGACGACAACATTTTGGGGGGCTATTACAATATTTGTGGGGACTAAGTCCCCCCAAGCCCCCCCATTTCCGCCTATGATCTAAACGAATTCCATTATAGTTCTGTACGTACGAACAGGATGATACGAACTGAGTTTATTTTTCAAACAGAAACACTATATTTTTTACGCGAAATTACAATTAGCAATTACATATAGTTATTACAAATTATATCTTAAATATTAGGCTATTGTAATACTGTTTTTCCAAATACTTACGAGTATATGAGAATAATTCAAAAATTATTCGTTCGAATTTTGATTTCGGCACATCAAATTGCACAGAAAAATTACCTCAATGAAATACCGCAGAGAAAAAAGTGTGTTTCCTCTTTAAAAACATTTTTGTACCACCATATTGATTTGCCATGAAAAAAAATTATGAAAAACTTTGGAATAAAATTCCAAATCTAAGCAATCTTACGGCCAAAAAGAAAGGGGTGAACATGGTTAAAAAAAATCACACTGTATTTAGCCGTACAGGTACAAGGGTGTAAAATATTTTACATTCCAATAATATCGGGACCTAATCTTGTGCGTAGTGAGTATAGTGACCTTAGATAGTGGGACATTCTATTTTTTAGTATATTATAAATTTGTACATATTAATATATTATTGATTCCACACACATACACGCCAAGTACGAATCGTTTTTTACGCTTTTTGTTTTAATTTTAATAGAACATTTACCTTTGTGTTTTCCTCATCGCGCTGTCTACAGTGCACACGATACTATATTGTATGAATCACATGGGTATAGGATATATTTTTCGTTGAAATACTTGCGACAATATACTGCACGTCTGCACCAATCGTGTTAACAACATCAGATTATTTTGGAATCGGAATAGAGGAGTTTCGTTATCACAATGTGTAGCTAAGGTATTTAGTGCATTTCGTTTTCGACTTTTCACACAGTCCCGATACGATACAACATTGGATCAGAACTCATTCGTGCACATTATAATAACACGTGGTCTGACGTTTTTCGCCTTCTCGGTACAGGTTCGGTATTCCCTTTGGAAACCCTTAACGGACAGCGTTACGTAAAATCCGTCGACCGCATAAACGTGCGCGAAATCGTCCACGTGCTCGCGTCGAACGCGGGAAAACAGCTTCGGCGACGTCTTACGTCTGCAGATCTCGGTGCACGTACCTACTGTATTATAATAACAACAATAACGATAGTAGTACATAACAAACAAGTCGATAGTCTATAGTACCGGGCCTTCGGACGCAATTGTACCGTCGCCGCCGCCGCCGTTGTGAATAATAATAATAATAACAGGTGATAAAATCGTCCTAGATCTTAATGTCGCCACGCGATATGTGCGGCGTTTCGCACATCGTGAAACCGTTTTTTTATTTTCCCATTGGTCTCGCGCCTTCGGTCTCGTTTTTTTTTTTCTTATCGCCATTATTTCTATTACCATTGTCATCATCACTGTCGCCTCTCTTGTAACAATAATAATAATAATGATAATAGTAATAAATATGTATGCGCGTACACGTTTCTGAGATGCCGTTCGGTTACCGCGCGCGAGAGAAAGGTTTAGTAGAGCGCCTATCGTGAGAGTCTCGCTCCGCCGCCGCCGCCGCCGTCGTCGGCGGACGCGTTAATTCAATTTTAACGAATTGTTATCCGTTTGACACGGTCCGCCCGAAACGCGTAGTATCGCCGGTGTGTATAACATCGTCGTCGTGTATTATGTCGTGTACGATACGTGTACCGCGTGATCCTCGTGTCCGAAAACGACGGAATGAAATAAGTGTAACCGACCGTGTGCACACTACGTATGTACGGCGTGTCACAGAAAATGTCGTCTCGTCCGCCGCACGTTTCGACCGTTTTATTTCCGAAAACACGAGTTGAAACCGAATCCAAAATCGCGGACGGGGTTTTCGTATTGTTATATCATATGTCCGCGGGGGGGGGCGTTTCCCCCCCCCCCCCGCGGTTACGAGTGTTTTGTTCGCGGTGCGGTGTATGACCACGTCGTAGCAGCGCTCGAATCTGGGGAAACGTATTATTGCTCGAAAAGAGAAGAATTTTATCCGGCGGTGGAAACAAAAACGTGGGGTCCATTAACACGGGGCTGCGGTGCAAAGATCATCGGAGTCCCTGTACCCGAAGTCGAGGGTCGTGTGCGCACGCGAAATCCGCGCGTCGCGAAAACGTTTTATTCGCTCACACGATCGTCTCGTCGTTTAATGACGATAAAAACGCAGCTACTCGTATAATACGTTCTCGACCATCTTTTACGACTCTCTTTGGTGCACGTGCCCACAGTAGTCGTGGTGTACAGTTAGCACACGCCGCGTGACACAATTTTTTGAAGTGACCGTGTCCGCGGAATGTTTTTCAATTGCTTTGCCGTCGTTTGCTCGAGGAAAAGGGGAATCATCTTGGCTGTGCCAAATTCGTGTTTCGGCAATTCGTAAACGATAACGCTATTCCGCTGTCGCCATAATGGCGGCCTCGTGATGGTTACCGGGGTAACATGAAAACGGTCCGTTCAGTTATAACATGGATAAAATACGGTCCGGTTATTATACAAACATTTTTCTCTATCTCCCTCTCTCCTCTGCCTCTCCCCCCCACCCTCCCTTTTTGGACCGGGCTCCGTTGTTTCGGCGAAAATTAATTTTCCTCCTCCGCCTCCTCCGCCCCGTGTACGACACAAAATTGCTTCCACGCTCCCGATTCTATTATCTAGTGCCGTCGCGTCTTTATGTTTTTCCATATTTCCGTGATTTACGACCGTCTGAAGTGCGCGCGCCGAGATAACATCCCGTCGTGGAAACGGTTTCTCTCTTCCGGCCAATATTCCCATATGTCGCGGGGACATGATTTATAACGCGATTGCGAAATTGTTTTAACTCGATATGCGGTTTTCGCGTTCCTCCCCTCCCCCCCCGGTGCTTGCATAATATAATGTACATGATGTGTATACGGTATACACTACCGCGTACGCTGCGGAATATTCACTCCGCACGGTACATGTTATTATATATTACACGGTGTGCGTACACGCTGCGTAGATATTGATCAACGACCGAGGGAGGGAAAAACCTATGTATATATATTAGTTTTTATCTGTACGTACGTGCGTACGGTTTTTCGGTTCGTAAACAATACGCCGAAAGCGAACTTATGTTTCAATTCGGGAGAACTCGGAAAGTGTGTTTTTAACGCCCTCCGGTGCGTGCGTACACCGAGGTTTATATACCCTAACTCCGGAAAAGCCAATTTTCAACTTTTCCGCAGTAATCGAAAACTCAACCGTTCCCCCGTGGCGTAAATCTGTTTTCGAAATAGTTCAAATCACTCGGAATGCGAAAAAGATATTCTCTAATAATCCAACCCCGCGAGGGTCAAATAGTGTATAGAGGTACACTCTCATCGTGTAGGTGTAATACGCGTGTGAACGACAAGATATATTTTAACAGGTCGTATAGTAATTTACGTACACATCGGCGGTATACATGTTTGTTATTATTATTATTATTATTGGCGACTGTTCAGAATATGACATTTCGTTTTTCACGTATACGTACCATACGTTCTACGAATATGTTAATACAGTTTTCGTAACCGAACGAGATGATAAAATATTTTTTTCGTGAAATCTGTAACGAATCGTGATGTTTGTATTCGTCTACCGGTATACGCGTTATATACCTATGTACCTACCTCTCTATGTATAGCGTGCACACGTACGTAATTCATAATTTTCAATCATCAAAAATAATATTCAATATCAATGTAAATTTACCCGATTACTCATGCGAGACGTACATGCATGAATTATTTGTAATAAAATACAGACGGTATAATACATAATTTACCGAAGTGAAGTTTACCATAACGATATCGGTGTCGCATATAAATAAATTATCATATTATCGTGCAGTATATACCTACATACTGCAGCAGCTCGCAAGTATGTAGAAAATGAAAATACACACACGCATGACGCAAACGAATGTGATATTTACATATTTTTTTTTCCTACCACCGCGATAATATCCTTTATTGTATAGGTACTCTCGTGGTCTTAAAACGACTAAAATATCTAAATACTAATTTCAACAGCGAAATATTGGCATGAAAAATAATTTACAATTAGGTGTACGCATTCACATACATTTACGTAATGATTTCGTTATACGCTAAAGAAATCACGTTTTAACATATTATACGTACGTCTTAGTTGTTCCGACGGGTTTTCAATCTGAAACGGACAATATGATAATACCCATTATACCGCTGAATGACGTGTAACTATAATGTTCAAATATTTCAATTTTAGGCGGCGTGGACGGGGACAGCGCTGCAGGTAGTTCAGAGGACTTGGCCAACAAGCGGCGGAGGTCCAGGACAAACTTTAACACGTGGCAGCTGGAAGAACTGGAGCGAGCGTTTTTGGCCAGCCATTACCCCGACGTGTTCATGCGCGAAGCCTTAGCCCTGCGGTTGGACCTCAAAGAATCCAGAGTGGCTGTAAGTACATATTATATTAATATATATTTATATGATTGGAATCAACGCGTTCAAGTAGAAATTCGTTCCTTCGACATTTCCTTTGAATTTAGTTACGTTTATTTAGGGACTACGCTTTTTCTCTACAAGTTATAAATGAATACATCTTATTTTTTGTCATAGATAATTGAAATGCTACTCTGTATTTTTTATGATTTAAAAACCGTTCCATTTGTAGGAATACTGTATTGAACTATGTTCAAATACGGAGATGCAACTGAACATGTAATTCCCTTTAACGAAATGAACTAATTCTTTTTTGAAAAGGACTTTCCAGGCACTGATATAAATAAATATATATGTACGCCGAGTTATTGTTCCCGAGGAATTGGCTTTTTATCTTTCATAAGTTCCCTGGAGCATCCACCCTTCCTCCCCGCTCGATATTTTGATTTAGAACCTCATTCCCAATGCTTGTTTTCGGCGAGGGGTTGTTTTTTGTTAGCCTTTTTTTTTATCGTGAGGGGTGGAAAATATACAAACGGTTTTGTGTATGGTTAAATAATCTACGCCACCATGTTGTCCGGAGCATATATATATATATATACACAGTCGGAACACATCCCAAGGGTGCAATACGTTCTGGTTTCGAGATCGCGGTGAATGCCGGAGGCGAGAAATAGACGATAAACTTTAGTCGGTGCGCGTGTGTGTATTCTTTTTTATCGAAGTCCCAGAATTATTATAGAATTTAAAGGCAATTTGTTCTCGCGGTATTTTCTCCTGCTCAGTAGTAAATTGATAAGAACACATGTCGCGGCCGATATAAATCTATCACAAAATTGGTTTACTACCGCGTATACACCATAGCTATTTATTAGATTTAGTGACCGGATGATATAGGTAATACATTGCGTTGTTTCGATCCCGATCGCGGAAGGGTAAACCGCGTTATATTGAATGTTATTCGCTCCGAACCGATACAATAATATGTACACACGCTAACGCCGACCCGGAGCGTAATAATAATGTGTACACAATACACATACATACGTATGAAATACGTGTACTAATCGGGTATCATACAATATAATAAAACGGCCGTGTCGGTTTCTGTGGTTTCAGGTATGGTTTCAAAACCGTAGAGCAAAGTGGAGGAAAAAGGAACACACCAAGAAGGGTCCGGGCCGGCCGGCGCACAACGCCCACCCGGTCACCTGTTCCGGAGAGCCGATACCCGCGGACGAGTTGCGGCGCAAGGAACGCGAACGGAGGCAGAAAAAGTTGCTCAAGAGTCTGGAAAGACAGCAGAGGAAGTTGGCGGCCAAAGGAGTGCACGTGGACTTAGACACGTTGCGCAAGGAATGGGAGTCGCAGCAAGCCAATAGTAAGTGCCATATACGCTCTTGAACTGTACAAATGGGCTCGGCCCGTACGGAATAGAATAAAAATACGTCGTCCGCCTCACTCGGAATCTTTTTTTTTTTTTTAAAAAAATGTTTATTTACAATCTATATTTAATATAATACAATAAGTAAATTTGAGTAATAGAATTTTTGACATGAGTTCACATGATAAGAGAAAATATCCATTGATATTGCTCTTCAGTTAAGACTAGGTAGAACGGAAAACATAATACATTAAGAGAAAAGAAAAATAAAACTAGGTAATAATCAGAGTTCAAGTTTATAAACCGATGTTAAACCTTAGGATAAGAGGATTAGATAAGAGTAACTCGGAATCTAAAATAAAATATCTGGGAATATACGTATTTACAGGTACGCGTTTATTATGTATTCGCGCCGTCGCGTCGGCCGTGTTTTCACCGTGTCGAATATCTCGACTTTTTATCGTTTCCTTTTTAAACAGTCGTTTTTCACCTCGACCAACTCGCATAAAAATTGTAATATGTATATAACATAATCATATACGCGATCGAGAAAATAATTTAATATCGTGGTGGGCGCCAAGCCGTTTTAATAACCGTACCGACCAAGACCAAGTGTTGCTGGTTTCTTTTTCGTCGTACACAACACGCTCACCTCGCTCGATATGAAAATGGGTTTTAAATTCGATACGTTCGTATTATGTACACATACGCACATATTATGAGTATGTGTGGTTCTAATTATCCGCGCATACATACGGTCTGTTCCACCGTACGGTTTTCACGATGTGCGTAGCACATTGTACCCGTTAAACAATTTAACCGTTCCTCGTACGAATTATTATTATATTTGATTATAGGTATACATAGTTGACAATATATATATATATATATATTATATACTGTTAACGACCATCATCGCATAATATAATAATAATAATAATAATAATAATAATAATAATAATAATAATAATAATAATAATAATATGTGTCGTTTCGACACGGTTATTGGGAATGCGTGTTCTCATGGCATCAGACGCGTACCTTTATATATACATTATTATTATTATTATTATACTATATATTTCCAGTGTAACCTAGCACTTGTTCGAAACGAGAAACCAATCAAAACGACCTCGTTAAACGTTGTCCAAAAGTGCGTTGGCCAATGGAATCGTACCGTTTCTCCGAACACGAAGTCTGACGATATCGGTCCAATAGCAAATGCGATACATAGAGCCCATAAACGTATACGCACTTGCACGTTAGATTTGAACCGATTAATCGTACGTACGCCACGCGATCGGACATCAAATAATATTGTAATACCCCGGGTTTACTATACGGTATATTGCGTGTGCCCGCGTTCAGCTAACGGTTCCGTACAATAAGTGTACGATGAAACGATGAGAACAAATTCGTTTTCTTTGAGAAAATGTTCGTTTCCGAGAACTTTGACCGCGCCAATCTCTTTCCGCCTTCACTACACTGAACTCGGTCCTATCTTCTGTCACAGTATCATCAACCGACT